>JAQMWT010000186.1:0-111668 GCA_029834535.1 Chrysophaeum taylorii
AACGCGGCGGACCCGAAGGACGGCTACACCGCGCTGGCGACGGCCGCCGAGGAAGGCAATATCGAAATCGTCGCGTGGCTCGCGCGACACGGCGCGGGCATCGAGGTCACCGACAAGGATGGCAGGACGCCGCTCTTCGCGGCCGCCGTCGCTGGCCAGGCCGAGGTTGTCGACTACCTCATCCGCGAGGCCGGCGCCAACTCGGACGTCACCGACGGCTCCGGACGCCACGTCTTCTGGGTGGGTAAAGCCTTCTCTCGTTCGTCGACCCGCAACCACAGGCCTGCTGTGCGCTCGAGCAGATCGACGCCGCCGCCGCGCTTCTGGATGCCACGGCCAAAAAGGGCCTGCGGCGCATCGACATAAACGCTAAGGACTTGTGCGGGCTGACCGCCCTCGACTTTGCGCGACAGAGGAATCTCGACGCCGTCGTCGACTTTCTCAAAGCTCGCGGGGCCCTCTTCAAGACCCGCATCGTCTCCAAGCGCACGCAAGAGTGGGAACTCCGCGAGCTCGACTCCATCATCAACTCCTCATCCTCCTAAGAAAAGAAGGCATATTGTAGTGCAATCAAAAATGCCGCCTGAACGACGAATTGAATTTCCGCCGCGGGGGTGTCTGTCGTCCCTTCTCTTCTCTTTTCTTCTTCGCTTCTTTCCGACGACGCTCGAAGAAGAAGAAGAAACAACCATCCCCGCTCCGTATGATGTCGCCTTCTCTCAGAGAAAGACGACGACGACGACCTTTTCTCCTTCTTTCCTTCTTCGACCGACGTCGTGGTACTGGAAAAATGTAAAGTAAATCTCCGACGATACGAGAGAGAGTGCTCTCTCTCTCTCTCTCCTATACCTACCTACATCGGCGCCGCCGGGGGCGGAAGGTCGGCGGCGGCGGTCGAGAGGACGTCGAGGGAGTAGGCGAAGTCGTCGGCGTTGACGCGAAGTCCACTCGTGAGGGCCTCGAAAGCCACGCACTGGAGGGCGATGTTCGCCCCGGAGAGGAGCGCCCTCGGCGCGGCCCCGGCAAATAGACCGGAAACTCCGGCCCTGGCGTAGAGCGCTCGGGTCGCGCCGACGACGTCTTCTTCTCCCGGCTCCTCCGTTGGCTGGTGGTTTACTCTGAGCGCCGGCCGCCTTTGTCTCGGATTTTTGTTTGAGGCCGCCGTTGCGAGGGTCGTGAAGGCGGCGTCGGCGGGCTGCGTGAGGAGGGAGGCGAGGACGCCCGCGAACACGCCGGCGGCGGCGGACGCGGCGATGGCCGCGACAAAGGTCTCCTTCAAGGTCGGGTAGGAGGCGTAGAGGGCGTTCCTCGATGCGTCGAAGGCGGAAAACTGTACTACCGCAAATGTCAAGTCTCGCGCGAGGAGAGCATCGATCGCGTCCAGGGCGAGGCGAAACTCGTTCCGGAGGCTCCACCCGCGGCGATCGTTCGCGACGGCCCTGACGCGAGCAGCCTCGAACGGCGCTCCGAGGACGGTCGCGAGGGCGTTGCCAACGAGGCTCGCGACGACGACGGTCAGGAGCGCGCTGCCGAGGCGAAGGTCGCCCTGCGCGTCGGCGAGGAGGTTTCTCACGACCGACGTAACGCCAAAGCCTGCCGCGCCGGATAGAAAGTAACCGACGAAGATCGCGTCGGCTCCGACAAAAAGCTCCGACGATGCCTCGACAGACGCGTTGAGCTGGGCCTTGACTTTGAGGACGTTAAGAGGGACGCACGCGACATTCGAGACAGACGAGCTCACGGCACCGCAGAAAAAAATCGCGGCGTACTCTCCGAGAGCGGGCCGCGCCTCGCGTACCGCGACCGCGGGGCTCGGGAAGGGCGGGGCGGGGGGCTCGCGCGCAAAGACCCACCGCCCCCCCCTGCGGAAAGGCGGCCCCGGAACGGGAATCAAGAGGGGCTGCGGCTCGTCGTCGTAGCGCTCGGCGCTCAGCGACGCGATCGCGACGGCCGGACGAGCCCCTTTTTGGACGAAAACGACGGGCGGCTCGGACGCCGAGTACCCCGCCCCTCCCGAAGTCACCTCGATAGAGCCGACCTCCAAGTCGAGCTCGGCAACGGCTTTCGCGGGCCTCGTGCAGTTAGCGCCAACGCGGACCTCCGCGGGGGCCGTCCGCGAGGAAAAGACGGAGACGTCGATCGCTACGACCGAACCGTTTCTTCGATCCAGGACCGCCGTCGCTCGCGCGCCGGAGACCTCCACAGGCGGCGGCGACGCGTAGCCCGCGCCGCCATCGACCACGCGGATAAGCAGTTTTCCGGAGGGCCTCGTCTCGGCGCGCGCGGTCGCGGTTCCTGAGATAGAGACGATCGGATCCGAGTACCCGCTTCCGCCGTCTACGACCCGGATCGACGCGACGGACCGATTCTCCGTCTCCGAGACGAGCCGCCCCAGCAAAGGCTCGGGCTGCCTGCGGGCGAGGCTAAACGCGAGCGCGAGCTGTCTCCGAGCCGCGAGCGGCGCGAAATCCGGAAGCTCCGAGAGCCGTTCGAGCAGCCGCTCCGGGCCCCGCGCGTCCCCGTAGTTCCGCGCGAGGCTCAGCACGAGGGACGCGCGGAACGGCTCGAGTGCCTCGCGGTTTGCCTTGCGCCGCGCCGCGAGCCAGAACTTGCTTGCCTCCTCGTAAGTCAGCAACACGCGGCTCAGGTAGTCCACGCACGCTGGGCCATAGATGCGCTCCACCAGGGCGACGGCCGCCGACGGCTTCACGTCGGTGCGCACAGGCACCGCCTGGAACACCGACGCAGCGCCCAGGGCGCGCCGACTCACGGGGACCACCCCTCCGCACCCAACAACAACTCGCAGCACCAACACGAACACCCTCATCGTCCCTAAACCCCAATGTGGTCGGTCGGTCTCGGTCCAGAGCGTCCGGACTTATTATTAGGGTTTAGGAGTAAACTAAAGGCTTCAGGGTTATTTATTTATTGTGTACAGAAGATCCCCTCTTTTCCCGTGGAACGGTCCGCGGTGCCGAGCAACGTTCTTCCCGAATTCTCGAACAACAACAACACATTCGAAACCAAAACCCGAACAAACCATATACGATGATGATATTTTTCGATGAGATGTTGACGGCGCCGCTACTGCGGGCGCAGCGCCTACTCCCTCTGGACCTTGCGGAGGACGACAATGGCTTCACGATCCGAGTGGATGTTCCTGGCGTTTCGCGCGATAAACTGCGCATCGACGTCGACGAGCGCCTGACGATTCACGTCGAGAACGGCGACAGGGCGGTCTCGCGGGCCGTGCGGCTGCCGTCGACGGCCGACCTCGACACCACCACGGCTGACCTCAAGGACGGCGTCCTCGATATTCGCGTCACCAAGAAGCCGCGCCAGACGGTGCGGGGCAAGTACTCCGTCTATCTTTTCGCCGCCGCCCTCGCGGCTGTCGCCGTGATGATGGCTCTTCCCCGCGGCACCCTCACCCAGGCCGCGGCGACGCTTTTGTCGACCCTCGACGTCGCCGCCTGGATCCTCGTCTCTGTCTTCCTCCACGTCGTGTTCTTGGACTTTGTCCTCGCCATGCTCTTCTTTCCGTGGTGGGTTTCCTTCCCTTTCTTATTCTTCCCCTTCCCTTGTTGCGCCGCGCCGGGACCCCGCTTCGTCCGCGCCCGCCCCCAGCTCATCTGGTTCTAGCAAGAACTTTTTCCACCTTCCCCAGACGACGAGTAACGTCTCGGCTTTGCTTGCTCCAATCTCTCTGAACCCCGCGTGCTTAAGTAAATACTAATACCAGACTCCTCCTCCTGTGACTTGCTGTGGAAGCGGCGACGGCCAATAGAGATATCAAAGGGTAGTAGGAGCAGCACGGATAATGACAGGATGAATAATAAGGTGGTCCGTCAGCATCCACGGGCACGATATGAAGACGACAACAACATTGAGAGACAGACGCGCGCGTTGAGGATCTCAACCCAAAACAGGGATCCGAGCTGTAGAGCCCCCTCAATATTATCGCGCTCGGGGGACGTGCTAAGACACCGCCTGAAGCAGGCATCTCACGTGGAGTAAGGGGGGGCGAAAAGGGCTGTGTAAAACACTGCTCGTACGAAGCTGGAAGCAGGGACCGTTAGAAGAGCACTCCGAGACTTCGAGAAGCTGTGTGAAGGATAGGAAGGACACGAGACATGCACGAGGCTAGGCACCCAATGTCATGGACAACAAACAGGTACACCAACACCCCCGAATTAGCATATTAACCGCCATTTGAGTGTTCCAAGGCCGGAGAAAGCTCTAAGATGGGAAAGTAAGCACGGCGATCAAGATCGACAGCGATGATGTTGGTTTAAATCCGCCGGGAAGCAACCAAGCGGATGTAGAAGCCAGTGGGGGGGTGGGAGACTTGAATGAGGAAGAAGTCCTGCCGAGTGGCAGCAGCACGAGAAACATGACACTAGAAGCATGAGGACACACCCGTATCCAGTGATGATCCATCGTATCTTCAGAACCAGCACGTAGCGGACCCGGACAGAAACCAGCAGAAGCCTCTTCTTGAGGCTGAGGTAGCGCAAAAGACGACTACATGTCTTGACGCGACGACCCTGACAGAGTGGAGTCGGGTGAAGCGTCAAGCAAGAAAAAGGGCCATGACAAATATTGGGGATAGCCAACGCGCTTGAAATTTGCGGATCGAAGGCTGCTGGGCACGAAGGCGGGCACATAGGTTTGTCATATTATGCGCCTTGCCGTCGCGAAAACTAATATCGAGAGACTCTCCTCATTTTGAGAATCCTAGCTCACCCAAAAACTCAGCAGCTAGCTGGAGCAGCACCGCCCATCCTTTCGTAGCGGGCTTCGGACTATGCGTCCGAGCCAGTCGGGGCGCTGTAGGGCGAAAGTGCATCCCTATAGAAGCGAAGACTCTGCGCAACAACAAGGGCCTCGAGGCTGGGAATACGAAGCGCTGTGACAGTATGCCATTAGAATAAGTAGCAGAAACGAAATGGGAAATGTGGCAGATCTGGAAAAAAAGCGGCCCCTTCTTACCGCCGCTACAACCGCACTTGAAAACTCAAAGCACCGAACGCGCGGGGCCTACGTCTCAGGGCCTGAGCCTTCTCGGATTGTCAACACTCACGACTTGCGACTACCGGGTACCCGCTGCCCCAGTACCCCGATGTCTCAGCACCTTTTAGCAGTCGCCCCTTTTTTACTAAACCCGTAAAAATCCCAAGGCCAGAGTGGCGTAATATAGTGCACTCCTAGGACAGCGCACAGATAAGTGCGCGAATGGTGGCAATTACGCCCCGAGACGCACCGCGAGTCTCTGTCTAGGGTTACTTCGCTCGCATTTGAGATAGATAGGGTGACCCAGAGCCGAGGATAGCACCAACTGCGGTTTTGAATGGACACATACTACTACAGTCCACTCTAATTTTGCTCATCACGTCGGTGATTCGCTCGCCCACTGGCTCCATCCGTGTTTCTCGTCGCTCGCCATGGTCGGTGATCAGCCAACCCCATTTGGAACATTGCGTAGTCGAACCTCCTGTTCGTCCGGTGGTCCTCCTCCGACTTCCATCTTCCTTTCCCTGCTTTCGTACGCGACGAGTAGCCTTTTCTCCGTATGGCCGTGAATTGCAGGATATTAGAGTTTTGGTGAGCGCTGTCGCGGAAGACAGTGCACCAAAACCACGTCCTTGTCCTCGACACGTTCCGTGCTCTCCCAGAATCCGCCACATGGAAGGCGAGGCTGCACCTTCGATATCACGGGTAAGATTTGCTAGCGGTAGAACGCTTTTCGAGCGATTCGAAAGACCTGCAATGGACGATCCCAAACGCGGGCCTGATGACGTCGCTACGATACGAAACGCGCGACAGCATCTCGATGCACTGCCGTTGACACTTCGGCCGCGATGCTTCGATGAGCACCGACTCGAATCCGTACTACCAAAGCTGTGCGTGTGATTTCCTCACAACTTCACGAAGAATAATTTGGTCAACTTCAGGAGCCGCCTGCATGGCACTTCACCCTTACAGTCCTGTGATGCATTTGCTCGCACTGGACATGTTGTTGTGAAGACACAGCTTCTCGCACTTCTCGTGGCGGAGGAAACGTATTGTCAGATTTTGGAAACGGTCTTCTGATGTACAACATCGAGGGAAGAGAAATTATTGCTGCAGCCTGTATCTGACCTACAATGAACCTTGGGCATTCATCCAAGGGTCGTTGGACAGGAATGCGCACTTCTTTTGCTCGACACTCATCAGTTCACCTGCGTCGAGAGTCTCGAGCATCTCGCCAATAGCCTTGTGGCGCGCTTGGGTGGTACGTTTTCGGATTGGTCCAACCGTCTTGCAAGCTTTCCTGCCATGGCCGACGTTGATTGCCGAAATATCAGCAGCAACAGCTTCGTACGGGGTGTGCTTCGCTCGCTACTTGGCTCTTGCGAGATTCCTCGGCCCTTATATGACCGGACGTATTTTGACCACCCCTGAAGATCCTTTCTGATCCGCGCAGAGCAGTTCGAATTCCTCATACTGCAATGAGCCACCAGGCTAAGCTTCGCCGCCTGGGGATTCGTTGTTGCGAATCGCGCAGACCGGTGATGTTACCGTTCACCTTCCATCGAATCGCTCCAACATCCTCTGACGTTTGGGATGCGTGGCATCGCGCTGCAGCAGCTTCGCAATATTAAGCTCTTTTCAGCTAGCTTTGCTATTAGCGCTGCTTTTGCTCTCGTTCCTCTCTCCATTTGCTTTGCGCCTGAATCCTCATCCTCTTACCACCCACGAGTTACGTCGGTGGTCAGCTCGACGAGTGCTTGCCATACATAATCCGGTGCCGCTTGCCATACCTGCGCTGTCCTCTTCTAGTGTCCATCATGACCTTGATTCTTCCTTCAGTCAGGCTCCATTTTCTCTGCTTCGCCTTTCTTGCCTTCTTGTCTCGATGTTCTTCATTCGCCCCGCGCGTCGAACCGCGGTAGACTGGACAAAGCTCGCTTCATTGGGCATTATCCACACCCCGAGCGATCGGTCTTGGTCGGTTATTCAGACCAAGGAGAGTGCAAATTAGTTGGCAGCGGCGTCGTTTTGTCATCATTGGGACTTTCTTTTCCCTCTGCGAGGGGTGTGCCCCTCGAGTTCGTCGGCAGTACCGCTCGCGGCCGTCTTGGCGGCGGCCCAGGTCGCGAGGTTGTCAGGAGTCGCGAGGCGGTCGAGCGCGGCGACCGCATCCTTTGAAGACCCGGCATCCCACAGCGCCGCGGCCATGAGGTTGTGAGCCTCCGGGATCGGGCAGCGGAGGAGTTGTTCGAGGGGGTCGAGCGAGGATAACGGGCCTTCGAGCTTGATTAACACGTCGTCGACTTCTCTCGACGACTGGACGAGCGGCCGACGCTTCGCCATGTCGCCAAACGCATCTTCGGGCAGCGGTCGCCACCTCGTCAGAAAGTCGAAGTGCCAGGGAAAAAAGTACCACGCGGCAGAGCGTCCCCTCTCGTCGTCGCCAAAGTGCGCCTTGAAGAGGGTCGCGAGGTGCCAGTAGACGTCGACACGCTCGGCCGCTCTTGGGAGCCAAACATCGCGGCTCCTTAGCTCGTCGAACAACCAGGGCGTCGTCAGCGCGCCGCGGCCGATCATGATGGCGTGTGTCGAGGGTGCGGCCTCGCGCCTCGCCTCGGCTTCGTAATAGGTCAGGATGTCGCCGTTGCCCACGACCGGCAACGGACCCCGAGCAGCAGCTTCGACCGCCGTCCAGTTCGCCGCTGTCTTGTAGCGCGCCGTAGTCGTGCGGCCGTGCACGCTTACGAAGGCCGGCGCCAAGTCACCCAACTCCGAGAGCAATTCCAAGACTTCCGGGAAGTTGACGTCGTCGTCGCCCGACGGGCTCAGTCGAATCTTGACCGACACGGCAAGATCCGACTCGGCGACGATCCCCGACACCAGTCTCGCCAGCTTGGGGGGTTTGCGCAACAGCGCGCTCCCGAGGCCGCGCCGGGTCGCCTCATAGATTGGGCACCCGCAATTCAAGTCCACCCAGTCGCATCCCCTTTCCGCAGCGACGGCGCACGCTCTCGCGCCCTCGTCGATCGTATTCGTCGCAATTTGCGCGCCAAACACCGTCTCCGACTCGTGCCGCCGCAACCGCGCTGCCTCCTTTCTGTCGCCCTTGAGCAAGAACTTGGCGAACGCCATCTCGCCCATTGTGATTTCGGCGCCGTAAGACGCGCACAACGCACGGAACGCCGGAGTGCCCCCACGCGTCAGCGGCGCGAGGATCGCCTTCCCCGCGATCGCCTCCACGATCTCCTGCGTCTTCATCGACAAGCTTCCTCCTAACAATCCGACAATGACGAGCGACCGCATCACCAAACACTGCTTTCCTTACCCTTATGTTGGGGTTGAACTTATTAGTGCACACTCATCAGCTTTAGTATTTGAACATCAAAAAAGATCAAGCGAACCATGTCGGCAGCTCGCAGAGGATATGATCGTCGATGATATGCCCAGCACGGTCGCGCGTTTCTTGGCGAGGACTTCGCCTTGCGCCTTGAACGGCATGGCAGAGCTCGCCGAATCGGTTCGTGCAAGCAAAAAAGTCCATGGATCCCATAATAGAGTCGCCTGGAGGATGACGACTACCGCGACGACGACGGCGCCGACCGCGTCTGCCACGAGGCTGATTCCCAAGGCGAGCTCGACGAGCCTGCCGCCCTCCTCGACCTCCTTTGTCCGGCCCAAAAACCCCGCGGCTTCGCGTCCATCGCCGAGACCCGAGGCGTCAACCAAAATTCCTGCCCGCCAGTTCACCTCGACTCCGAGAGCGTCGCCGAAGAGGCGGCCGACGAGGACGACACCACGGTATTGCCGGTCAGGCGCCACTCTTCGCGCGTACTCAACAAATCAATCGCGGCTTCACCTCGAGAGGAGGGCCGTCTAGGAAATTGTTACGCCGACCCGGCATTTCGCTTTAAACTCTCCTTCGACTTCGCTGATGACGACGACCTCGAAACCACCAACTGCATGGTGATCGAGTCGAGCCAGAAAAAACTCTTCGCGATCTCGAGGTCATTGAGGTATCCGATTCAACAAACGCCAGCGGGCCAGTATTATACTAAGCGACCACACCACTCTTGAAACCGTAGTTATTATAGGTGTCCTCCGAGAGCACCAGCGACGACCCCGATGTCGCTCCTCTCTAGGGGCACACACTTGTGACCTGAGGTTGTCTGCTCTCGCCTCCGTATTGACGCCATCCGGCGTCCGACTTCGTCGTCGGAGAATTCGGAGGAGGCCATGAAACACTATTGAGCTCGAGGTCGCTCGGCATGTATCTTGCCTTGAGCTGACCCTTCGATGCATGCTGGCCCTCTTGTGCTTAATCTGCACTGGAGCCCCCTGCGTACGAACTCCACGCGAAGCAAAATCTCCGCCTAGAGACCATTTGCTACGTAGAGAAGGGTCGCTTTTCCCGCCACGTTGGCGATCTCATCGGCCCGCCAGCAACGACGACGACCACCCCCCGGCGGCCAGTCGATCTCATCTGAGTCACCTACCCTGTGCGCGCGACGTGGCGTTCAACACCACCAACAGCACAAGATATAACGTAGACGTTGCATTCGTGCTCCTAGAAAACATCTCCAGCATTCAATTTCGGGCGTTTCGTCTCCACAGTCTAATATTCTTACGAGGTTTTTTTAAAGGTCGAGGGGGGTGGCGTGTGGGGGCTTGAAGGTTTTGGTGCGCTGTGTGGGGATTTTTCGAACATGTCAAGCAAACCAAGTCGGCAGGTTATGGTCGGGCGTCGTTGTCGTCAACTTTCAGACAGACGACTTCTAAGGATGTGGTCTTGCTTGCTTGCCTATGCCAACTGCGCACGCCATACGCAAAGCAACGGCGTCGACGGCGCGGATCTCGGTCAACACCGAGACGCGGTGGCATAACGCAATGGCACATATTCGACAATCCAGCTCCGCGCCTACAACGAAGCTCATAACCAGGACGAGGTCGACAAGCCGGTGGCCCTTCACGAACTTGATCGATCAGTCCCAGGACGCTAAATTGATCGTCAGAAAATATCCGCCTCTCGGCCAGCTTGTAGACGTCACGTCGAACCTGTGCGCAAGGGGTTGCTGCTGGCACGTTAAGGAGGCCTCGCACGTAATTTGCATTCCGAGCTGTGGCGAATGCGCATTTCCTCCAGCAACAATGCGTGTCGGGTTTGAGTCTGGTGGAGGGCGATTCGATATGCTGGCGATGTGGAGACACCAATGGATCGGGATGTTCATGGCCGAAGATCTCGAGACCTTCGTCGACGGCCAATTGCATATTTAGAGCCTGACGATATTGAGGAGCTCGCTCAGGCGGGCATCGTGATTTCCGCGCACGAGATGTCAACGTGTAAAGCCAAGAGCAAAGTCACGGCTTTAAGCATGCGTGCCTCCACGGCGCGCCGCCATCGAGAGCAGCTATTATGCGTCGAAAGTAGCTATGCTGTCTCAACAAGCAACCATTGCGAGGAAAGATAGCAATGGAACGTCAAGCAACAGAAAAACGGGCAAAGAGAAATGTCAGACTGTTAAACGAGTCTCCTTTTCATTCATATTCAGACGAGTCTTCATTAAAAATCCTGGAAGTTGTGAGCACCCCTTCGAGACGCAACTTTCCGTGCTTTCGTTGGCATTTCACATCAAAGTGCCACACGAGTTCAAGTCTCGACTTGTCAAACAAGAGTTGTCGCCCCGTTGGTTGCCCTCAGTCACTTCCAGCCGGCGAGAGTGAATTGTGATTTTGAGAGTGGCGTCCCGACAACTCCAGTGTCAAGGGAGAGTCGAATGGTGCGTGGCATTATGTCTTCGCAGTGATGCACTTCCGGACGTCGAATTTTAGACTACTACTACTCAAGATTGTCAGGAAGTTTGGGATCCTAATATTGACGCCCTGGTTTCGTCTAAGCGAGTCGATCATCCTGATAACACCAAACCATTCTACATTTGCGCTTATACATTGTAGGAAGTGCCCGTCGTTGCTGACACCTGAGCATTGCGTGCAATTCAACCGGAGGCACCTCGAACACGTGCAGCTTAGTCTATTATACGGTAGGTGTCTCAAAAGTAGCGTCATGGAACTTCTTTCGCTTCGAAGCGTCAGGCCGTTCACAAAGATGCTCTCTTATCGTGTTCACTCGCGCCTCGATTAATAATAATCCTTGAGTCGATCGATGGCTGTCTCCATGTCAATATCGGCGAATTCTCAAGTACCTCCAGCAAAATCACGAGCAGAGTAATAATAGGAAATGCCGGTCATTTATAATTCGACCATATTGCCCGGAGTTTGACTGCGGGCGCCATCACTCTCACCGTCCATGGGTCCTGCTGACATACTCTCTCCGAAAAACTTAGTACCCCTTGAAAGGCACACTCATTGCCCCTAAATTCTATCATGCCGCGTAAGAGTGGACGGCGAGTGTTGGGGACCTCCGTAATAGTAGGCCATAAGTAACGGACTAGCAGGCAGGTAATAAGAAGCGACTGGCAAGAGTCGTGTGCTCTCAACAAGTAAAGAAACAACTGTGTCGCGCAGGTGCGGTCTGCAATTGCATGAATCAACAACAAACGGCTCGCGTTCCACGTGAGAGGGCGGGGTTTTGTGTGCACTTGGCGCAATGCAGTGGCATGGGGTGGGAGCGTTGTTGCTGGAAACTTTCCCTCGAGGCAACGAGACGGCTAGCCTCGAGCAGACGAGGGTCTACGAGGAATTACCACGCGTTTGCGGGAACGGGACGGCGTTCTGAGCATCGAGAATACGTCAATCTTGGGGTATTGAGGGTATGTCTTCGTTGTTCGGGCTGCTTTGTTCAAGCATGATTGTTTTTATTATTATTATTATTAAGGCACGCGATGTTGGTGGCCTCGTTGTTGCAGCGTGGCGCGCGGTGCTAGCGTTTGTCAATAGTGTTCACCACTATGCGGGCGAGCTTCTGCCGGCGGTGCTTCATCGAGGCGGGTCGACCCTCTGTGGCGAATAAAGAACATTCTCTCGAGGCAATTGCAAAGTGCGACGAGCAGAGCGACGACGAGACCTAAAACGAGGAAAAAGACAACGACCAAGGCCATGGCCAACACTTCTCCCCGATCACCTTCGGAGTTGCCAAACCAGCTCGGCAAATTGCCCATAATCTTGCTAAAGATGACGGCCGCAATGAGCACTTCCTCGAAGACGAGTTCGTGCAACGCGTCGGGCACGCGCACGATGCACGACCTGGCGCAGTAGTGAACGCTTTCACGCGAGAATTGTACGCATGCACACATGCGATATTAAAGCGCATGCGAAATAGAATAAGAGAAAACATGGAGAAATATCAGACTCTGTGAACGACGATATGGCGAGTCCAAAGCGTGTCATGACGCGCGCGTGCCAGTTTTGATCACGGTATATCTCATCCAGATCGCTCTCGAAGAAAGGTGTGCTGGTCGTATCGTACCTCGATGCGATATCGTCTTGCAATGCGTAGGCGCCGATATGCGTGTTGGCGTAGTCGTGCGGCGACATGAGAATCACGAAGAACGTAGGGGACTCGGGCAGCTTGGTCTTGTACGGGAAGCGGCGTCGTTTCGTCGGGTCCTCGACTTGCTTGAGTCGTTCCAACAGGAGGCTTGGGATCACGTAGTCGAACATCAGGATTTCGAGAGGAAGGATGACGCAATAGAAGAGAAAGATGGTCATGACCACACCAATCAGCCAGAGCTTGGACTTTCCTTTGCCGATGGAAGTGGCGAGTTGCATGCATAGTACTACGATGGCCGCGACGAGAAGGATTATGAACACCCAGGCGACGATATAGGTCGCGACCAGTGGTGGTGTCTGAGGCAGCGACTTTTGCCAGAGAGCGCGCGTCATCGTTCGCTGATATATCGTTCTCTCCGTGCGGCTGAGCATCGATCTCTTCTCGGCCTCGACGAGCTTCTCGCGTCGCAAACGGCGCGTATCCTCCGCGCGAATACCACGGGTCTCGTCCAGCTCTTCTTTCAGGAGGAATGCCTCGTGCATATGGGCTTGGATGCGTGCGTGGATGTTGACTTCCCACAGCCTCTGAGATGGGACCCACCCCCAGTCGCTTAACATCTTCATCTCGAGTCGCTTGAGTACGTTGATGGCACGGTCCGCCACGCGAGGGTCGGGAAGCCGTCGGGCCTCCGACATGCAGGCATGGAGCTCAGTTTGTCGGAGCACGATTGCCTGTCGTACTTTCTTCACGAGGGCCCGCATTTGCATTCGGCGTTCGTTTCTTGTGCTTCGCGGCAACTTCGACGCGCACAGCGCAAAATGTTGATGGCGCGCCGCGTGCCTTAAAACGAGGCGCCGCGTCGATCCTAGCGCGCGCGCCCCAACAGCAAGGGCGCCGCAGATACCCGAGATCGACTGGCTCCACGACCACGGCGCTGTCTCGGCAGACGCTTCTTCCTCCTCTACTCTCAACGTGTCCACGCACAAGTCGATGAGCGATGGGAATTCTGCTGCCGACATGAAAGTCGACCCGGAGAAACGAGTGCTTTGAATCCGCGCCTTGTATGCCGAAGCGTGCGCCATCCAAGCCTGATTGAGACGAACGATGTCTTTAGACTCGAGAGCACCGTGACCAAGTCTACTGGATGATGCTTTCGCCGCCTTCATCAAACTGCCGTCCGACACTATGTCCACTTCTTCGGGTGGTACCTGGACGAAGTCGTCCTCGTCGTCCCGATAATCGTCGCGGACCCTACTTCCTGCTTCGCTGGCGGGGAATACGAGAGCCACGTCGTCGTTGGCACAGCTTGACACGTTGCTCTCCTGCCTCAAAGCTTTTGCGATAATCGGATCCTCGCCTCGCCCGCGGCTCCTACTGTAGTAATCGTCGCCGAACGCGGCCGCGCGATAGCCTTCGTCTCCGGCGAGAGCACCCGCGCGATAGACCTCGTCTCCGTCGAGAGCGCCCGCGCGATAGACCTCGTCTCCGTCGAGAGCGCCCGCGCGATAGACTTCGTCTCCGTCCATCTCTGCCCTTCGTCTTCGCGACTCGCGCTCTGCATTTGAAGAAGCTTGCTCAAAGCTGTCGTGGGCGTTGGCGCTAGCGAGTGGCGCCCTGCAGCACAGACGTCGAAGCGATGGAGGGCACGGCGCCATGAGGTAGTGTTCAAACAGCCAGTCGATGAGCGAGAGGAACGGAAGCATCAGGGCCAGGACTAACATTAGTATGATGAAGTGGGTGGTCGAGTTCGCCGCGGCGCTCCCTGGTTCGTTGTCGAAACAAGCCGGACTGCCACAGTCATCCCACGAGCAAAGTCGGTGGTGCGAGATGCTTCTCGGACGGCGACAATCGCGACGAGTTTGCTTTGCGTTGCAGTCAATGTTCGGATATTCGAACAATGCTTCGAGGCCGAGCGCCGCAAAAAAGATGATAACCTCGAGCCCCAGCTTCCAAGCACGCACGCTCCTAGAAACCTCGGGGTTGTATTCTCGGAAAAAGTTGACGATTGGATGCCGGCGTGTCATAATCCGCAATATACGAGCGCTCGTCCGCGTCGAAAACACGCTGCGGGATTGTCCAGAAAAGTACTCTTCCTGAGTGGCAGGAGATCCGCCGGCAAGGTCCATCCTTGTCGGCGTTCGATTCAGCAGACTCCTATTCGTTCCGCCCGTCTTGACTCGTTCGCGACTGTCGAGCCACACTCCGGTAAAGTGCGCGCACAGTACCAAGGTGAGAAGAACGGCGAGTGCCGTCAGAACAAGCTGCGAATCCTTGATTTTTGGAGTCGTCCTGAAAGTCCGGGTGTATAGCTCGATGGTGTCTCTTGTCTCGGCAATTGTCGAATAGTCTTCGCCACCGTTAATATTCGCAGTCGGCATAGAGCAGCTGCAGGTCGTGTAGCCCTCGCGTTCAACAGCATTGCAATAATCAGGCACTATCCACATGCTCCCGCTCGGGTCCCATGTCGAGCACACGTGCCGCGACGTACTGCACGTGAACGTGTGCAAGCCCTGTGTCCCGTTGCACCGAAGTTCGTGCAACGCACCATCAGGACATCTCACGAGCTTGACTCCGAAAAATCCACATTCGCACTCCGCGGTCACGTTCGAAGAACTGTTGCTGACGTTAATGATGGCGTCGTTGGCCACACTTCCGCTCGCAGCCGATGCGGGGCCAACGAGAGATTGGCTTCCAGGAATGCGCAGCACGAGTCCAGTCGCGTTGCTCGCCTCAGAAGTGCCATCCGACGTGCTGAGATGAAACCTTACGACCTGCGACACTGCCTCGTCACTGTTGTGGGGGTTGATCTCGAATTCCGTTACAGACACGCCATAGACGACGCCCTCGGCGGCAGTGATATTTGCGGACGCATTCATGAACGCACTTCCGACAGTCTGAGTCTGGGTCCCGAGTGCTGATGAAAAATTCCGACTGGCAGAGTATAAATTTCTCGACCTGAACTCATCAACATCCTCGTTTTCGACAAGCGTGTTGCGCTGTGCGAGTGTGATAGCATCGACGGCTTCAAGAAAAACACTGCTCGCATCCGTATCATTGCGACGCGAGCGGCCAACCGTGCTGTTCGCAGTGGCGTTCGCGAATAGGTTGCTTTCCAAGAGGTTCGAGAGCACCGAGCCGGCGACACCAGGCGCCGTCGAACTCGAAGTTCCCAAGCCCGTCCGAACCAAAATGTCCAACGAAAGTTTCGTGAGGTCAAGAGCATCGTAAGCCGTGTCATAAAACAGGATGTTCGGATTGGTCGTCGGTGCCAACAGAGCCGCGATTAACTGTTCAGCGATATCTTGATCGTTGTCGCCGAACTGTGCAAACGAGTCGGTGAGATTCAGCACGAGGAGATCTAGGAGACTTGCGTCAATCCCGGCAACGCTGGCAGAGGCGGTCACGATCTGGCAGACAGTATTGAGCGAGTAATTCGCGAAGGCCGACTCAAGTGCGTCGAGCGTCAATTGGAGTAGATCGTAGCTCGACGTGTTTTGAATGTTTATTTGCTCGGTGTCGCTGCTAGATGCACCAACGGCATCAGTAACGACGACGGTCACATCGAGCCACGGTGGTGTAGTGGGAACTGGTAGCCTTGCATCCCTGAGGATGTTGTCGAGCGTGGCTGTCCGAAGGACCACGTTGTTCTCGGTTTCAAAGCGATACCTCAGAGGGGGCTCGTCTCCGACCCACCTCAGAGCCCGAAGTTCGAATAAGTCAAAAAAGGCAGCCCCGCTCGTCGGCGAGACCTCGAGCACGCCCGAGCTCGGCGGTATTCGGACTGTCAGCTCAATGTTAGCAAACCCCGTTGCGGACTCGGTAGAAGCTTCCAGTTGAAACGTATAACTTCCGCCAGCCACGAGCGAGTCTTCCCCAATCACGAGGTCGTGCGCGTATCGCATCGAACTGCTGGATGCGCGCGACAGCTGTCTCGTGATAGATAGCGACGTCCGCGCGACTTCGTCCAGCGATCGACTCTGAGCCAGCTCGCCGTAGGTGAGAGACCACGAAGATGTGACAGTTGTCGGTTCGTCCGAATTGGCGGCCATCGCCACTTCCGTTTGGATGGTCAGCTTCGCATCTGAGTCCACAGCAGTGTCTGAACTCAGGATTTCGACGCTCGGAGGAGTCGCTTGAACAAGCCGCAAGGTCGCCGACGTATAATCGCTGCGGACCCCGTCACTCGCAGTGACTACCACTTGGAAGACGTACAAACCGGCAGACAGATTCCCAGGTTTGATTACGAGCTGTGGGTCCCCGATGCTGTTGTAAAAGCCACAGTCAGTTCCTCCGGTTTCAATACTCAAACAGTTCCATGCGAACGAAAGACCAGCATCCTCTCCACTTTGGACATCGCTGTCGCTTGATTCAGACGCGGAGACCAATACGGTCTCGTCCACGGAGGCACTCCGGCTGTTACCCCCAGAGATCAGCGCGACGACGTCCCCCAGTCCCACTTTGATAATCGCGGACGCAACATTCACGAGGTTGAAGGAATTGATGTGATCGATAGCCTTCGCCTGGAGTCGGTAGCTGGTGTTCGATGCAAGCGTATACGGATCGAGGCGGTAATTCAGCGCGTTGTTAGACACCGACGGATAATCGTAAATTATTGTCCAGTCGGAAGCATCGTACAAGGTCCACTGCATCTCGATTTGGCGGTCAGAGGCCTCTCGATTTTCGCAGTCTGTTCCGTAAGCTTCTGCAATCACCTCGAGTTCCTCGGATCGCGTGAGCGTGAAGCGTTCCCCTCCAATGATTTCAAGATATGGCAAGAAATCCGGATCGAGCTTGACATTGTGGCGATCGCTCGCCCTCTCCCCTAAGAAGTTCGACGTGTTGAGAATGAGTTCGAGTTGCGACACGCTTCCGTTGAGAAGAAGCGATTCCAACTGGTTTGAATTTGCCTGCAAAAAACTCTTTCCTCGAGCCTGCTCGGCGATGGACACCACGACGTCATACGTCGAGTCGCCGCCCAGAGAGGAAGCGTTGGTTGTGTTGATTTTCGCACGAATTTCCCATTCGAATACCAAGTCGCGACCACCACTTCCAGTTGACTGTTCTGCCGACACGAAGAGGTCATCGCACACGGATGTTTCTGCTGGACCCTGAAACACAACCATTGGGATGACAGGCGATGACGCCCCGGCATCAACGGTGGATTCGTTCGCAAACGGATAACAGTCACAGCGCGTGCCTTGCACACAGGCCGCTTTAGTTGTGTTTCCCACAAGAGTGATGCTAGACCCAGGCACAAACTGGAGCGCGTTGCTGACCTCCGCGTCAATTTGCGTGCTATTAACCCAGAAGCACTCAGCCTCGTCGGCGTCGTCAAACGACAGTAGCTCACTACATGGGAATATTGTGCTCGCAGACCAGCCTGCTTGATCGGTCGGACTGTCGAAGTCAACGAGAGTGCGCGCTCCGCTGCTTGTGAAAGCAGCCGCAGTCAAAAAAGGTGGCGACGGAAGTAGTTCATCAATCTCATCGCAAGGTCTAAGCGTGGGAATGCTCGTGGGCGAGCTCGTAGGTTCGGAAGTAGGCACGGGCGATGGCGCCATTGGCGTTGATGTGGATACCGGCGACAAAGAGGGTTCAATCGACGACAATAGGACAGGATCACTGATTTCCATCGTCGAGACTATTGAGAAGTCGAACGAAGAGCCCAAAGCTGTAGCCCAAGTCCCGAGCGCACTGTCGAACGTCTCCGGCGATGTGCTTGACAGGGCCACCAAGACGTCTTCGGCGTAGGTCTCAGATGGTGTAACGGTGTAATCGACGACCACTAGTTCACCGTCTTCGAGTCGGCGACGACGACGCGATCCGTCCACGATAGTAAATGAAACGGTGGAAACATCAATGCCCGCCGAATCTGCAATTGCTGCCGTGATGACATCCTCGTTGCTCGCTGTGTCCGCTTCGCTAATGCCGCCGAGTTCTATTGTCCCACCGATAGTCACAAACTGCGAGCTTGTTGGCGATGGGTTAACGGCGGCGGGCACTAAAGAAGTTGATGGAGCAACGGTCGGCACTGGAGCAGGCCCGCCCGAGGGAAAAAACGCGGGCGTTGCTGTCGTTGCGGACGCTGGGGAGGGTATGCTTGGTAGAGGCGTCGTCGATGGTGACAAGAACGAAGGTATGGTCGGCTCATTAGTCGAAGTCGGAAAGGGCGACGTTAACGTGGGCTCAGGTATGGTCGGCTCTGATGATGTGGTCGAACCACCAAATAGAGTCGGAACGGGCGACGCCGGGCCAAACGTGGGCCCGAGTAAGGTCGGCACTGACGTCACGGAAGGCGCCGTTGGAGTTGACGCGGGCAACGATGTGGTCAGACCATCCAATACAGTCGGAACGAGGGACGCCGGGCCTAGCGTGGGCCCGGGTACGGTCGGCTCTGAAGGCGTGGACGGCGTCGTCGGCGACGATGCGGGTAATGATGTGATCGCAGCATCAAAAACAGTCGGAGCGAGTGACGCTGGGGATAATGTGGGCCCAAGTATGGTCGGCTCTAAAGGCGCGGAAGGCGCCGTCGGTGACGACAAGGGCAGCGGCACTGGTGTCTCTGAAATTGTCGTCGGGGTAGTCGGCGCTCCCGCAGACAACGGTGCGGTTGGCTCTAAAAGTACAGTCGGCAGACTTGATTCTATCATCGCCGACGGCGTAAGCGACTGCGCTGGCTGCAATACCGGAAAGGGTGACGGTCCTTGTATTTCCAACTCTGTGGGTACTACGCCAGGCGCGATCGTGAAAGACGTCGGCCCTGGTGCGGATGTTGTCGGTCCTGACAGCGTCGGTGTGATCGGCGATGTTGGCGGCTCTGATGCCAATGGCGCCACGGGGGAAATTGTTGTCACTACTAGAGGCGATGGCACTATCGAGGACACGGTCGGTTCCGATGCCGGCTGCGTGATCGGGGACACTGTTGACCCTGCTATCGGTGCTAGTATCGGAGACACGGTCGGCTCTGTCGCCGGCGGCACGATCGGCGACGTTGTTAGTCCTGATATTGACGACACGCTGGGGGAAAGTGTTGACCCTGCTATCGGCGTCGTGATTGGAGACGCAGTTTCATCAGATACCGACGTCGGAGACACGGTCGGTCCAGTCGCCGGCGGCGTGATTGGAGATGCTGTCGGCCCTGGCGCCGCTGTTAAAGACACGGTAGGTTCTGGCGCCGAGGTTAAAGACACGGTAGGTTCAGATGCCGGTGGCGTGAGCGGGAATACTGTTGGCCCTGGCGCCGTTATCAGAGATGCGGTTGGCACTGGCACCGGCAGCGTGATCGGAGACAGAGTCGGCGAAAGAATTGGTGCTGGTACTGGCGTCACCGTCAAATCTGCAGCCGTCGGCGTTATTGTGGCTGCAGTCGGCACTGCTATCGGCGCAGGTATTGGAGAGACGGTCGGGTCTGTCACCGGGGGCGTGATTGATGACACTGTCGGCCCTGGTACCGCAGTTGAAGACACAGTCGGCTCTGGCGGTGTGATCGGAGATTCTGTTGGCTCCGGCGCAGCTATCAGGGACGCGGTTGGGACTTGTACCGGCGGCACGATCGGAGACGCTGTCGGCTCTGTAAACAGTGCTGGAACTGGCGGCACCGTCAAATCTGCAGCCGTCGTCGGCACTGCTATCGGTGCAGGTATCGGAGAGACGGTCGGGTCTGTCACCGGGGGCGTGATTGATGACACTGTCGGCCCTGGTACCGCAGTTGAAGACACAGTCGGCTCTGGCGGCGTGATCGGAGATTCTGTTGGCTCCGGCGCAGCTATCAGGGACACGGTTGGGACTGGTACCGGCGGCACGATTGGAGACACTGTCGGCTCTGTGATCGGTGCTGGTATCGGAGAGAGTGTGGTCGGCTCTGTGACCGGCGGCGTGATCGGAGACGCTGTCGTGCCTGGTAGCGGCGCGGACGTCAGTGCTGGTGTGGGCGTCGTCCCTGCCAATGGTGTTGTTGCAGAAGTCGTCGGACCTGGTAGCGGCGTGGATGTTAGCGCTGGCGTTGGTGCCGTCACAAGCGGGGGTGCCGTTGCAGCCGTCGTTGGCCCTGGTAGCGGTACGGGTGCTAGAGCTGGCGTTAGTGTCGTCCCAGCCAGTGGCAGCGTAGGCGTCGTCAAGCCAGGTGTTGATGCGGACGTCGGCACGAGCATCGGCCCAGGCGTCGCCGTCGTTGGTACCGCGACGGGCATCGGCGAGATAACAGGCGCAGGGGATCCTGTTGGCGTCGACACTGGTTCTGCCGTGAGCGCGGCAGGCGTCAGCGTGCCCGTCAAAGAAGCTGGCGTCGACCCGAGCGTCGGCGCTGGTATCAGGGCAGGTGTCGGTGCCGGTGCTGACGCCGTTATAGGGGCGGGGGTGACAGGTTTCGGCGTCGGCGCGAATGTGGTGTAAGGATCCTGAAGGCGGCGGCGCACGACAGTCCCTTCATCGCGGCGTCCCGTGGTGAGTGGTGCGTGTTGATCCCAGATCTTGCTATACGGCGACCACGCCTCCCACGGTTTCACTTCGCCGTTAAAATGGAGGGCGTAGGCTTCGTGCGTCGAAAGGTTCGCCGCTGCCAGATCTTGAGGCATGATGTACCCTAATCCCTGCAGAACACCAATGCGAACGTGCCGCTCATACGCATCCAGGGATTCCCAGCACTCGACCTCATCCTCTAGAGCCAGGTAAGCGAGGCCCAGGCCGTGCGCGAGGGAACCCGCCGGAAAGAGCCCTCGCATCTCGGCTACATTCGTCCAGGCGTGATAGACGCGCGTCAAGTTCTTCCTGCGCCACGCGTGAACATCTACAGACACGAGGCCAAAGTTCCAGGCAGGCTGGGCCGCGAGACCGCGAACTATAGCTTCGTCGTCTTCGGGGCATTCGGTTGGTACTTGGCAGCGCACATCTCTCCAGGCATCCGATAGCGATGCCAAGAACGTGGATGGCATGCAGTCATAATGAGCATCGTCGTCGCACAACGCGTCGCTCAATGCCCCGCCTGGCCGGATGCGACGAAAGCCAAAGTGTGGAGTCTCGAACACTCGGAGGAGGTGATTCGGAGTCATACGAAAAAAACCCTCGTGCGGAGAGCTGATCCAGTTCTGGCACCCGGCGAGAACGACAGCGTCTTCACCAAAGGACACGTCGTGCGCGAAGGCAATATCGCGTTGCACAATGACGTCGTCGTCAAGTAGCAGGAGCCGGCGCACGCCCTCGTACTCGCGCAGTAGGGGGACGTAAAAACGGGCCAGGTTGAAGGGCGACATGTGCTTTGAGGATCGGTCGCGAGCGTACTTCGGCGCAACAACTTGGTGCCATTCTGCGTTAGACCACGAGGTCCAGACAGGTCGCACGCCATGGCGGTTCAGCAGCTCGTCTTCGATGCTGGCGATCGAGCGGATTTCGAAGCGAGCACCCCAACACTCGTCGACGACGTCCTCGATCCTCCAAGTAGGATCCTCCGAGTGGTTTGGCAACACGAGATGAATAACAAGATTCGCAATGCTGGATGTGGTCGCGCACGTCGACGACAACGTTGCCGCCAGGGCGGGCGCTCGATCAGACATGATGAGAACGTGGACGTCATCCTCGATCGACGCGAGCCGCGAAGAATTCTTGGCAGCCGCGCCGCCACCAAAAGTGGGCGTGTAGTTCGAAACTAGGTTGAGGTCCTCATTCGTCAGATAGCGTTCAAAGCCGTTGACGACGAGGGCCTCGGCGACGGCATTGAAATTCAAAATGCGCTGCTCAAGAGAGACGACAGTCCGGGTGTCGCGCGACGTCGAGTCGAAGGAAGCAGCGCCGAGTTCGTCGAGCACGCGCGCGTTGCTCTCGACCTCTAGAAACCCAAGCACTTCTTGGAAGCACGCTCTCTTATTTGCAATACAAGACTCGTATTGAACGTGTAGCACTTTGAATCTCTTTTCCGCCAATCGGTCATCGCGTTCCTCGCGCTGCCGCAGTTGCTGTCGTACGAACCGAAGGAGACGATTGACGTCTATACTCAGGCGCCCTTCGTGGGGGCTGGTAGGTTCCGCGACACGCAGGCTTACATAGGTCTCCAAGAGATTCTCGCGATCAAGCACAATGATCTTCGATCCTAGCTCCTCGAGGACGCCGGCAAGGTTATAAAAATTGTATATTTTCTTCGCTCGCGAGATCCCGTCGGAGACAGCCTCGTTGTTCAGCCAGTCATTCATGACTTTAGTTCCGGAAATCGTCGTGCTAGACGGGCAGGCGCAGGGCATCTGAAGTGAATTGCCGCCGCGCGCGAGAGCACGCCCTATCTTATCGGTCGCGTTCTGCGAGCTTAAAGCGAGAGTTGGTGGTCTGAGGTTCTCCGCGACGAAGACGCGGAACGACTCCTGCATTACCCTGGTGATCCAGGACTCACTTCTGGTGCCGCCGCCGCCGCGGCCAAGGTCGACGGTGTTGCCCTCAACGGCCGCTGCGGCGCGCTCGAGGATGGCACACAGTGTCTCGAGGTGGATTCCATAGAAGTCGTCATACTTCATAACGCGGGCATCAAAGGTCGCGTCGCAAACTGATGGAACACCCGAGCCATCATCATCATCAAGGAGAGTTGCAAGCAATCGCGATACTTTTGCCCAGTGGCAAAGCGTCTTTGGCTGGCAGACGCGCATGTCATCCTCCTCCGACAGGTCGTGAATCGGCAGCAGCGAATCGCGCGGCCAGCCGCGCCCAGTACCTCCGGCTCCGCCGCCAGAGGCGCAGACGTTCTCGTGCTCGTCCAAGACGCTCATGAACCATTCCGAGCCACTATGGGGCGCGGTCCAGACGACGAACGACCGCGACTTGCTGCCGATGCTGGCCAGCTCGCGCTGGGCTTCGTCAGTCTCGGTTTTTTTGATCGCAGGCGCGTACGCGAGGAAGTGTTCTTTATATTCGGGAATCGCGCCCCTCCACGCGTACGGCTTGCGATCACCGTTCCAGTGCAAGGCGTAGAAGGAAGATATCGATTCGAGCGGGATATCGCTGAGCTTAAGGTCGTCGGGCTCGACGAAGCCGAGGCCGTGGAGCACGGGCATGCCGACGTCATCCATGCACGCAACGTCGTCGGCCAGCGTTAGATAAGGAATGCCGAGGCCGTAGGCGAGACTCGTCGTCGGAAACCAACCGAACTCTCTGTTGGCCGCGATCCAGGCGATATACCGTTCGGTGATGTTCGCGACGCGCCACGCCGTCAGGTTGAACTTGTTGAGTCCAAAGTTCCAGGCGCGCTTCGCGCGCAGCGCGTCGAGGTCGAGGCGAGTGCCCTGAATCTCGGCCGAAGCGTTCGAGAGGGAGGCAAACAAGCCGGAGGGGGCGCACCCCCTTTCGTCAGCATCTGCGCACGTGAGGTCTACCACCGAGCCATCGCCGCCGCGCGGCAGTGCCCCGAAGCCCATGTAGGGCACTTCGACGTACGACAGATTTGACGAGGCCTCCATGCGACCGCACGAATTCCAGATCCAATTGATGCAGCCCGCAGATAACGGCTCGCTGAGCGGGAGCTCCCAGAGGCGCGCGATATCGCCCTGCATGATGACGTCGTCGTCCATGAAGATGATCGACTCGAGTTCGGCGAACTCGGGCAGGCGCGGCAGGTAGAACCGCAGGCAATTAAAGACCGTGTTGTGTTTTGGCGACCGGTCCCACGCGGGCGCGCGGACGCTGAGGTTAGTCGACGGCACCTCGACCTCCCACGTCACCGTCAGTCCGCTATCCCTGATGCTCTGCACGACTGCGCTTTCCGCGAGCAGCCGCCAATCCGCTCCGGCGCACTGGGATGGCATCAGTTTGACGCGCGCCTCGGCGAGCCCCGAGTCCGGCACGACGAGATGGAAGCGCAGCGCCGCGTTTGTGTTGACGCACACTGACGCCAAGACCGCCGACAACACCGCGATGCGGTCGGTCAATAAGATGACGTCGATGACGTCCGAGCGCACAACTGCGCCGTCGCCCACGTCGACCGCCGCGTCGTAAAAAAAACGAGGCCTGCGGACATCGTCGCGGCCGCGAGACGACGAGGCGTCGTCGTCGCCGCCGCCGCCACCACCACCGCGATAGCTTGGCGTCGAGCCGCCGTCTCTATCGTCGTCGCCGCCGCCACTTGGCGGTGGTGTATGGTGGAAGTCATCGTCCGCCATCTGGCGACTCCTCCGGAGTTCGCGCCTCGATGATCCTCCTCCGCGGTTACTACTCAACACTAGGCCGTCGGTCGAGGCTGCGCAAGCGGCCGCGCGACACGGTTGAACTGACCGCGAGCAGACGTAGGTGCAACGCAACAGGATTGAAAGCACGGTGGCAGCGATCAAGCGCATGGTCAGCACGCGCGCGCTCGCAAGGGTTGTGGCCGCGATGCGAGACCTGAATTAATAATTTCTCCCCCTTTTTCTGTTTGCGTCTCGTAACCGCACAATATTTTTTGGGTAGAAGTATCCAGAATCTACTACCACGCCTTTCCATCCTATAGTTCTCTGAACTTGTGCTATCGAATCTTTTTCAAAACCTTGCTACATTTCCTTTAGTTCCTGACGCAGTTCATCCCGTCCATTTATTTGCATTTTCGCGCAATTCGAAACAGAGCTCAAATCTTTTTGGAACGTGTGGTCCAGAGGTTGTACCAAAACCTCGACTCGCCAACTAATCAAAAACCGTCGCCAGACGCTTTCGAGAGCGTTCGATGGGCACGCGCCCATTCGACTCTCGTCGACCAGGTGTCGTCGTCGTCGTCGTCGTCGTGAGGGTGTCGCGTTAGAGCGAGCGAGACTCAGGTTTCCTCCAACGTCGATTTTTTGCGCATCGCATCGCGGCGCGTTTGATGCTGCCTCTCTTCCAAGAAAGAGACTTTAAATCGCCGACATGTGGGGAGCACGGAAGCGAGCAGGAGGAGAGGGGTGCAGAGGCAGGCATTGGGGATAGAGTGGGCACCCTGAGACTGAGAGGCCTCGGGAGGATGCGGCGCCGGGGCAGGCAAAGAGACGAGATGGCCAGCATCTCGTTGGCATTTATTCTATGCCGTCGGATATGCACACTGATGATACTCGTCGCGTCCCCGAGGGCCGGCCATCTTAAGGTCGCGCGGGCGGGTTTGCTGCGCTCTTGAGTTGCTCCGTGTGTGTGCAACCCACGCCCCTGCTCGGCAGAGCGGCTGGCTCGCGTGCCTCGTTGAAGTTGTTTCATAAACGTATTCGATTTCGCGCCGCCGCGGGTCGGAGCTGCGGGTCAACAAGAACAACCACCACAACAACCAATGTTTTTTGCCCTTCTTTCATTCGCCTAGAAGATCTTACTTATCGCGCTCCACGAGGAGGCCAATAGTAATAATACGAAGAAGAAAGACCCCGGGCATCCTCGGAGAAGTGGTTTATTAAGACTCTGACTCTCGCAGTCTCGATCGATCAATTTTGCATCTAGGTCAACAAAGCGGTGGTAGTAGCAAATATTCGGCAGGCCCTCGTCTGCATATTCCAAAGGGGCCCTTTAGACGCACCCCTTCCGACTGACTGACTGACTGACTGACTGACTGACTGACTGACTGACTGACTGACTGACTACAAGGGGGTCTGGTGCGTGGCGCCGCGGCGGCTGGCGGCGAGGACGGAGCGGACGACGATGCGCTGGCGTTCGACGAGGCGGGGGTCGTTGGTCTTCTCGAGGAGGGGGAGGCCGGCGAGGTGGAGGATGCTCTGGATGCCGTGGTTGAGGCGCTCGAGCTCGACCTTGGCGCCGCGCTGGAGCTCGAGATTTTCGTGCTTAATTGCGACGAGGACCTCGGCGAGGGTGTCGCGGTCTGTCGCGGCGTCGCGGAGGCGGTCGGCCTGGGCCCTGCGGACGGCAGCGCAGGTCTCGTCGATCTCGGCGGTCTGGAGGGCTGCGACGACTCGGAGTCCTTCGACGACTTCGACTAGCGCGGGTTCCCTCGTGAGCTTGACAAAATCTGCAGTCTCTTTGGCGTCGAGGCCCGCGGTCGAGAGCGCGTTGAGGTCGGCGTCGACGGGCGCCCGCGTGAACAACATCGGTACTTCGCCGTGGTCGATCTTTTGCTTCTTGGCCGGCGGTTCGTCGTCGGCCGTCGTCGTAAACGGGATCTCCCGCGGCGCGTCGTCGTCGTCTTCGGGGGGGGGCACCTCGTCGTTTTCGTCGGGCTGCTGCTGCTGGGGCGGAAAGACCAGGTCGCGGAGCGAGTCGAGCGGAAGCTTGAGCTTTTCGGCCGCAAAAGCGGCAAAGGCGTCCCAGACGGGCTTGGCCCGCTCGTCGTCGAGGATCCGGAGAGCGCGAGCGTAGAGGTCCTTGGCGGTCTCGAGCTTGTCGCGGTCGATGGCGAACTGGGCGTAGTCGAGCCAGAACGTCGCCGAGGCGCGCGGGACCGCCGCCTGGCTCGCCGCGTCGTACACCTTCGCCGCCTGCTTGAACTGCTTGAGGCCGCGCTCGAAGCCCGCGTACGCGATGTACAGATCCACCAGCTTGGCTTCGCGCTCGGGGTTCGAGTTCTCGTCCTCTCGCACCGCATCCTCCCACTCGAAGATCGCGCCGTCGAACACCTTGCGTGCCTCGCTCGGGTTCCCGGCGCTTCGCATGGCCGACTCCGCGCGGCGGGCTACCGCCCCCACGTCCCACGCCTCCTCCTCCTCGACGTACGCGCCGACTACCTCCATCGCGCTCTCCTCGACACCCTCGTTCGTAGTCAGCTCAAGTTCCGTGCTTGCTCGTCCAGGGACCGGCTCGGTCGTCGTCGTAGCTGCGGGCACTGATTCCGTCATCGCGGGGACTAGCTCCGCAGCAGGGACAGGCTCCATCATCGCTGCTGCGGGGGCTGACTCCTCCGTCGCCGCTGCGGCGGGGGTTGACTCCTCCGTCATCGCTGCGGCGGGGACTGGCTCCTCCGTCACCGCTGCTGCGGCGGGGACGGACTCCTCCGTATTCGTAGCCGCGGGGACTGGCTCCTCCGTCATCGCTGCGGCGGGGACTGGCTCATCCGTCACCGCTGCGACTGACTCCATCATCGCTGCTGCGAGGACTGAATCCTCCATCATCGCGGATGCGGCGTGGACTGACGCTGTCATAGCCGCTGTGTGGGCTGACTCCTCCGTCAACGCGGCTACGGCGGGGACGGACGCCTCCGTCATCGCGGTTGCACCGGGGACTGACTCCTCCGTCATCGCGGTTGCACCGGGGACGGACTCCTCCTTCATCGCGGTTGCACCGGGGACTGACTCCTCCGTCATCGCGGCTGCGGCGGGGACGGCGGACTCCTCCGCCATCGCGGTTGCGTCGGGGACTGACTCCTCCGTCATCGCTGCTGCGGCGGGGACTGACTCCTCCGTCATCGCTGCTGCGGCGGGGACGGCGGACTCCTCCGCCATCGCGGCAGCGGCGGGGACGGCGGACTCCTCCGTCATCGCGGTAGCGGCGGGGACGGACTCCTCCGTCATCGCGGCAGCGGCGGGGACGGACTCCTCCGTCATCGCGGCAGCGGCGGGGACGGACTCCTCCGTCATCGCCGCTGCCGGGACTGACTTTGTCATCGTCGTCGCAACCTCGAGGACTTGGTCGATCTCAGCGTCCATCGGAAAATAAACCCTTACCCTCGCCCGTTGGAAAACTTGGACGATGCGCAAGTTCCAGCCCCTCGTCAAAGTTCCGACCCAGGCCGCGGGCTTGAAGCCCGCGGCCCCCACGCCGGCGGCCCCCACGCCGGCGCCCCCCACGCCGGCGGCCCCCACACCAACGGAGACGTGGGAGGCGTTGTACGCGAAGAAGAAAGGACCGAAGAAGCGGGTAATGTGGCACGACGGCGTGTTGCGACGCGATGGCGATCGCCTCGTCCTAATCGACGACGAGGGCGCCGTCATCAGCCGCGCCTTCGCCGCCAAGACCTCCTCTCTCGCCGAGGACACGGAGGACGACAAACTGTTCGCTGCGTATAGGGTGCAGGTCGGGTCGCGGTGTGACAAGGAGAACGCGGTACCAAGGAAGGACGGTAAGCTGTCGGCCGAAGGTCCCGCGCTCGGGCGCGCGGCCAAGCGCGTGCTGCTGCCGGCGGCCCCCAAGCGCCCCCTCCTGTCGGCGCCCGCGACCCGCGTTGCGAAGAAGAGGGTGGTGGCGCAGAAGAAGAGGCTAGAGCCCTTCGCGATCTGGGATTCGCCGAGAGTCGAGCTCGTAGGCTCCCTCGCCGCCAAGCTCCGACCGCACCAGCTCGAGGCCGTGAAATTTCTGTACGCGTGCTTGAGCGGGCGCAACGCGACGCGCTGCAACGGCGGGAGCGGCGCCATACTCGCCGACGAGCCCGGTCTCGGGAAGACTCTGACGACGCTCTCGTTGCTGCGCGTCGTCGCCAAGGCGACGGTGACGGTCAACCGGGACGACGCCACTCCGAGGGTCCGGAAAGTCGCGATTTTGTGCCCGGCCACCATCGTTGGCCAGTGGGTGGCCGAGAATACGAGGTGGTTCGGACGAGTGTCCTCGAACGTCGCGTTCGTCGCGGCGCTCGAGGACGCGGCGTTCGACGGACGCCCGGAGACTGCCCGGGCCGCCATCTCTCGCTGGGCGGCCATGGACGCGCGCTCGACAACCGTGGTCCTGGTCGTGTCGTACGAGACGTGCCTCCGTCATTCCCAAACAATCCTCAATCACCAGCACCTCGACGCTCTCGTGTTCGACGAAGGCCATCGCCTCAAGAAGGCTGCCGGAAAGTTGGCGACGGCGATTCGCGCGTGCCGGGCGCGGAAGCGGCTTCTCATTACCGGCACGCCGGCGATGAACAACCTCGACGAGTTCTGGGCGTTGGCCGACATCGTCAACCCGGGCGTTCTTGGCTCGCTCGCCGACTTCAAGCGGTCGACCGGCAAGCGCATCGAGGTTGGGGCGCGCAAGGGCGCGACGCGCGTCGACGTCGACGACGCCGAGGCGGCCCGCGACGCGGTCCGCCATCAGGCGTCCGCGTGGTTCTTGCGTCGCACGCAGGCCAACGTCGTGCGAACCTCGATCCCGCCAAAAACTGAGCACGTCGTCTGTTGCCGCATGACGGTCTCGCAGAAGAACGCGTATCGCGCGGCGTGCGCGCGCGCCAAGGCGGGCGAGACCGAGCCGCTCGCCGCAGTCAACGAGCTCCGAACCCTCAGCACGCGCGGCCCCGCCGGCGACGCGTCCGACCACCACCACCACCCCGAGTCGGGAAAACTCGACCTCGTCCTGGCCCTCGTTTCGGCAGCGATTGCCGAGGGCGACAGGCTCGTGCTGGTGTCGACGAGCACCAAAACCCTCGACGTGCTTGCCGAGCTCTGCGCATCGCGCGAGTGGCGGTGCGCGCGGCTCGACGGCTCGACGCCAGCGGACCAGCGGACCAGTCTCGTGCGCGCCTTCAACTCGCCCTCGAGCCGAGAGGCCGTCTTCTTGTTGTCGTCGCGCGCCGGCGGCTGCGGCCTCAATCTCGTCGGAGCCAACCGACTCGTGCTCGTCGACGCCGACTGGAACCCCGCGACCGACGAGCAGGCGATGGCGCGCGTGTGGCGCGACGGCCAAACCAAGCCGGTCCACATCTACCGCCTCCTCTCGGCGGCGTCCATCGACGAGAAGATCCTCCAGCGCCAGCTCGCCAAGCACGACATCGCCGACGCCGTCGTCGACGGAGCCGATGCCCGCGCCTCCTTCGACGCCGAGGACCTCAGGGCGATCTTCGACTACGACCCCGACCTCGCCTCCTCGACCTTCGGGGCCCTCTTAGCCGACGACGACGACGATAATAATAATTGGCCACCCTTCAAAGGCGCCCGTTCGATCGACGCCGACGATGTCCTCCGCCAGGCGGCCATCGAGACGCAGCTCGTCACGTACCTCCGCTCGGCGCGTTTTCATTCTGACGGCAAGCCGCCCGTTGTTCTTGGCGCGAAGCACCCCGAGGCAACCAAACGGCCTCGAGACGACGAGGCAACCGACGACGACGACGAAGCCTCATCCGAGCCCCATGTTGCGGCGACGACATCCCAAGAGGAGGAGGAGGAGGAGGAGGAGGAGGCCCCGACGCGCCGCAGCCGCCGCCGTATCATTGAGGAGGATGAGGAGGAGGAGGACCTCTTCCGCTGATGGATTATCCTCAGCCCCCAATAGTCGTCAATAGACACAAACCCGCAAGCCCATTTTTAAGAGGAATGTGGAAGACGGGCTAGGAGGAAGAGCCAGAAAGGTCGGGCGGAGGTTTATTAATGGGAGGAGGCGGAAGGTCAGCCGGAGCCTTGGAGATTGTGGCGCGGCGCTTTGTGTTTCGCGGCGGCGGGTAGGAGCCTCGGTCGAAAGCATCCAAGAGGGGACGGAGGAGGTATTTGCGAACCAGAAAAGCTAGCGGCGATACCATCGCGACCGGGAAACGATAGCGAGTCGGGAGAAGAATCGCGGCGACGAGGGCAAAATGAGAGAGGACCTCGGCGACGTGAAGGGCCTGGAGGACCCGGCGTCTCGCGGCGGCGCAACTCGCGCAATGGCTCGTGTGCGCCGCGTAGCGGTCGATAATCTGGTTTCTAGAGAGGTCGCTCGGCGCGGGAACATCTCTCTTGTCGAGGGCGAGGCTCGGGGAGTAGACAACCCCCCTGCCGGCGGTGTAAGTATCGAGCCAGCGGCGAAAGGCGACGACGGTCGCGTCGGCGGACGTCGCTAGATGCCATCTTTCGCGCCAGCGAGGCGCGAGCGCGCGTCGCGCGACGACCCCCGGGATCGCGGCCCTCGCGACGCGGTCGTAGTCGCCGTCGTCCTCGCCCACAACGATGTCGCGGTTCATGTGGTGCAAAAAGACGTTGTCGTCCTCGAGGACGCGGTGGCTCGAGAGGTGACCGATCCAGGGCGGCGCCCGGAACGCGGTCGAGATGAGAGCTCGTTGGATCCGGTTCGGAATTTTCGCAACTTCGAACACGACGCGCACGATCAAGCGGCATTTTCCGGGCTCGGACGGCACCGCGTACACGACGTTCCAGTCGCGGAACGAGCGGGGCCTCTCGGTGCGCGATACGACGAGATTAGGGGCGCGCCAAGCGACGACGCCGCGCGTGCCGGGAGTCCGACGTTCGGCCGAGAACCCGTGCTTCGACGTCTCGATCGGTCCGAACGGCACCGCCCGGGCGGCGGCGCGCCGAGATATTGTCCCGTCGTGCGTGAACGGCAGGTGCGACGGGTCCAGGACGTTCTCGATCAGCACCGTCGCGTCCATCGGCAGGTCGCGCGAGTAGTCCGTCCATACGGCCCCCGGTTCATCGACGAAGATCTCGTCGAGCGCTGCGCGCGCCAACGCCCCGTAGTCGGGCTCGTGACCGAGCCCGTAGAGGGGCGCCGTCCACGCGAACACGAGTCCGTTCCGCTCGGCCGTCTCCAGCGCCGTCGCCCCGCACCGCGCCTTGTCCGCGGGTTTCGACGCCTCCTCCTGCGGGATGGCGACGCACGCGCCCTTTCCGTCGAACCGCCACCCGTGATACGGACACTCGATGCCGCCCGCGACCACGCGACCCTCCGACAGCCGCGCGAACCGGTGCGGACACCGGTCGACCAACGTTCGCCACTCCTCGCCGTCGTGCCACACTACAATAGGGGCCCCCAACACCGTCTGTGCGGTGGGCGTGCGCGGGCATTGTGACGCGATCCCCACCGGCCACCACCTCGCGCCCCAGAACTCAGCGGTCGACGCCTCGAGACAAGACGCGACCTCAAACATCAACACGAACATTTTTGCGTTGTAGGGTTTACTATTAGCCGGCAGGGGTTATCGAGTTCGATAACATCAGAGTTTTTTCATGCATCACCAACACACCGGCAAGAGCACGCTCGTGTTGGCCGTCGTCGTGCCTTCGGGGGGAAAGTGCCCGCGTGGTCAAAATCGGCCAAGAATCTCGCTCTAAGGTCGGCGTTGTGCGGATGATGTTCTCGATTACCACCGCGCATTGATATTCGAACGAGCGTCCGAGCACCTTGAGCTCCACGGAGGGCGTAGAAGAAGAAGCTGCGTGGTCCATCTCCGACTGCTATAAAAAACACTCCCTGCTAGCAAGGGAGGGCCACGGGAGGCTGGTCCGTCCGCCTTGGAAGCAAGCGAATGTGCCGCGGGCGCTCTGGCCTCTCACCAACTTATTCTTCCTCTCGCGCCACCGCTTCTGGGTGGTGCTGCTGCGAGATGCATTCACACCGGGGCTGAATGAAGCTACCACGGCGGCTCAGTGATGATAGGAAGAAATTTTATTTCACCAAGCGCGACTACCTCCCGTAACCAGCGGCGGCCATGGTCGCAACAGCCAGCGAGCCAGCCAGCCAGCCTGCCTCCTGATTAACAATCGTGTGATGATAAGCCGGCCACACGCGTTAATTTTCCACGTCAGTCGGCCATACTTACAGCAAATATCACCCGTCACCAGGACGTTGATCTCTTTCGCAATCACGCGTCGGTTGGTCGGGAAAAAAAAGCAAAATACGACGACGACGACGGCGACGTTGGTTGCGAGCTCGTCGAAAAGCAGCGGTCACAGTCATATCATCATAGGCCGTCCGGAAGATACGCGAAGCCAAGGGTAGTCTCCTTGTGGAAGATGTTGTGGATGTTGGCTGCATACAAGATCCGCGGGGCGGCGAATTGGCGTCTGAAGATGTCATACGTGGCTATCCGGCAGTCGCGAAGGAGGGTCGCGTTGGTCGCGAGGCGAGCGGCGACAGCGTCGAGCTTGGAGGCCGCGGTAAGGGCGGGAGCGGGCGTCGTTCGGAAAATCGTGCGAAAAGTGCGGTTAGACGAAACAAAGGCGAAGACGAGGGGCTGCCAGTAGCGGAGATCGGCGGGGTGGGAAGTCTCGGAGATGACGCAGGCCTTGTTGGCGAAGAGGACGGCGCCGCGAAAGGATTCGAAGGGACCGTCCTCGTTGGACGCGCGGTGGTGGACGAGCTGAATAGGGTGGGATTGCAGAAAGGTGCGCATCTGAATCCAATCTCCGACGCGGCGGTGCTCCTCGCCGGTTTCCCAGAAGGCGCGGGAAGCGGCCATGTCGCGAGCGGCGTTCGTCGGATTTCGATTTCCCACGAAGCCGACTCTCGTCGAAACGGCGGGGGAATCGAGGTTGACGCCCAAATCGTACTCGGGGACGTAGCCCGGGTGCACGAGGCGGACCGAGACGCTGGACGGCCAGACGCGGCGGGCGTAGGCGACGTTGCTCGGGGAATAGTCCCAAACTTCTCGGACGCTCCACTCCGCGACAAAATAGTCCACGCGCTTTGGAGTTAGAATACGCGAACCCTTGCGGTTGAGCGCCTCGCTCTGATACAAGACGACATGCGCGTCGAGGCTTGCGATGCGACTCTCGTTCCTGGCGTTCCAGAATCCCAGCACTACGACGATAGCGCGCTTTCCCGCTGCCCGCGCCGCCCGCACCTCCAACTCCATCTCATCGGCGCGCCGCGCCTCCTTGAACAGATACTGGTTCCCCGCGAGCCGCTCGTCCGCGTACGCCACCGTCGCGTTCACCACCTCTGACAGCCCGGACCCGAGCGTGTAGATTATGGGCAGGTATCGCCATACCTCGCCGGCGTGGAATGGGGGCGCCCAGTAGATCCAGCAGTCGAAGGGCCCCGTGGTGTCGAAGGGCCACCTCTCGCCCCCCGCAGACCTCAACAACCAAGAGATGATGACCAAAATCATCGTGTCGCATTCATTTCCGTTTTCGCCATAACTTTGTTTTCATTGATACTGCTTACTTTTGCTAAGAGGGGGGTGTTTAAAAGGTCGGTCGGTCGGTCGGTGTGGGGGCTTTGGTGCGTTGCGTGGGGACGTGAGGGATGGGTGGGGACGCGAGAAGTGTGCCAGGAAGGCGAAGGTATCTCGAGGGGCCGAGCCGAGGTCGTTCCGCGAGGCAGGCGAAGAGAAGAGGGGCACCGTCCGCAGGACGTACGCGTCCTGCCGCCTACGTACGTGCGAAAGAGTTTGACGACGTCCGTCCTGCTGGCTGCGACACATCCTGGGTAGGGCTGGCCGAGACATGACTGAGGGCGGTGAGAGCGTGCCGGGCCCATGGCAGTGTCGAGGCCCCGCTCGCGAGAGATGCGGCGAATTGGGCCGCCTTGGCCTCGGCGAAGTGTTTGCACGGCCAATTTCAACCCACGGGCCAAGGAGTACATACATTCATCGGAGCGGTGAATCATGAATGTTGCTCATGGTATGGCCAACCTCGCAAAGTAGAGACGACATAGGGGGGGACCCCAAGAGAACGCCGTAGACAACGAGGCCGTCGGCAAGAACAGGGGGTGCAAGTGCCATGTGGCGCAGCTCGGATGAGGTGTTGGACGATCCATATGCCACGTACTTGTGATGGGCGAGCTCGTCCATAAGCACCAACGTCCGTCCGTCCGTCCGTCCGTCCGCTTAAAAGGCAGCAGCAGCAAAAGACGAGGGTATTTATTTACATATTTATTTATTTATTTTCCGGATCCGCATATTTATTAATAATCCAAGTCCATCTCTCTCTAGTCGGCACTCTTGGCGGCGAGGGAGAGGGCGGATGTCGCGACGTCGTCGTCCGAGTGCGCGACGTAGGCATCCCGTTTTTCGTGGTGAACGCGGAGGACCTGGTTTTCTTCGGACGAAAGAGGTTCGCCGAGCTTCTGGAGGGCGAGGAGGATCTCGACGGTGAGGGCGACATAGGTGTCGTTTGAGATGCGGCCGAGCCTGGCGTCCTCGCGGTGCTTGTCGAGCTTTGCCCTTAGGGAATCGGGTTCGCGCTTGGCGAACATCTTGATGACCTCGGGTGTTTTGAATGCCTGTCGGATCGCGCCCTGGATCGCGAGCTGGACCGAGTTGAGCTCGGAGACGAGGGTCATGTTGCCCCTCGTGAGGTCAGCCAAGGATTCCTCGAACTCGGTGAGTTGCTGCATCGTTTCCTCTTTGGTTTCGGCGTACTCGTCGTCCTCGAGTTCCTCGCGGAGGTCTTCGAGGTCCTGGAGCTGGCTCAGGAGCCGGTTGAGCTGCTTTTCGATCGACTGCTTGAGTCGCACCGTCTCCTCGACGCCGCGGGAGGCCATGTGGGTAAGGATGAGGCTGGTGCTTGTTGTTGTTGTGGCCGTCGAGGGGGTGCAGCAGGCGTCTCGTCGGGAGTGGTTCGCCGCCGCCGCGGTGGCGTCGGTCCCCACGGCCGACTTCCTGCAGGACGTTCCGCTGGCGACGGAGGACTTCGTCGGACGCGGCGTCGATTCCCCGAGTTCTTCTTCAAGTTCCTCCCCCGAGCGGCAGCTCGCGATCGCCGTGATCGAACGCGCGCGCTCCCGCGCGCTCAACCCGCCGCCGCAACGCCGTCCCGGGCTCGTCACCGAGACGGTCCGCGTGGGGGTCCGCGTCGCGCGGAGCGACGGAACGTTCGCCGTTCGCGACGACGACCAAAACGGCGACTCTCCGGTCGCGGGGAACGTCGAGATAGAGATTCGCGGGAACGCCGCCCCCGCCAACGCGGCGCTCTTTCTCGAATTCGCGCTGGGGGAGGCCCCGAGCTACGGGAACTCGGTGTTCGACGAAATTCGGGGACCTCTGTTGATCGGGGGCAGGCTGCGCGGCCTCGACGAGAGAGATATATTCGGAGAAAAGGTGTTGCTTTATCGCGATCGCGAGGTTTTGGCTACCAGATCAGACCGGAAGCTGATCGATCTCGCGAGAGTCGAGCCGACGCCTGTGACCCACGACCGCGCGGGCCTCGTCACGAGAAAGCGCGCCGCGATCGGAGCAGAGTTGGTGGATTTTGCCGTCACGCTCGGTCCCGCGCCCTTGCTCGATCGCGAGTGGACCGTGGTCGGGCAAATTTCGCGAGACGAGGGGGGCCTAGTCGACGCCATTTCCCGCCTCCCCACCTACGCTGGCGAGGCCGTGGGCGAGTTCGCGAGGCAGACGCCCCTCGCGGCGGACGTTTTCAAGGCCGAGCGAGATCTGTTCCGCAGCGCCGCGGGCAAGATCGGCGACACGCGCCTCAAAAATGTCTTTCCTGGCAAAATTTTGAGGCGCGTCGAAGTCACCCAAGTCTCCCTCCTAAAGAAGACCTAAGTATGATGAATAGAATATACTCTATAAATAAACGTCGTCAAGTATGATGATGTGTATGTAGTATATACGCCGCTAAACGTCGTCGCGGCGGCGGGCCGATAGGGTGAGGGCCTTGACCTGCGCGGCGAGGAAAGCGCGTCGGAGGGCCGACGTGGTGCTCTGGGCCTGGATCCGCTTCGTTTCGATGAGGTGCTGGCGCTTTTCGCGCCGCCTCTTGGTCGCCTCCTCCCGGGCCGTGACCTCGTCGGTGTTGTTGGCCCGCTGCTCCTTGAGGTCCGCGTTAACGTTCATGTACCTTCGGAGCTTGTTGTGCCAAAATTTCACGCCAAAAAAGTGCTCGCGGAATTTGTGCTGGAACCGAAACGCCGGGTGGAGCACGTTAGGAAAGTTGCGGTGGATGGCCACGAACTCGTCGAACGACAGCTTCCCGCCGTCCACGAGCTTGACCTCCTTGAGCGCCCGGGTCGCGCGACCCCGATTATTTTCGGGGTGGAGGTCGGACAACAACAACAAAAATTCGTCGTGGGATATCGAGTTCGAGTCGTCCTCGTCGAATATGCGATACGCGTAGTGCAACAACTCGCGTTCCTCGAAAAAGCAAAAACTCCCCAAGCACTTGACGACGCTCCCGAAATCGAGCTTGTTTTCGTCGAGAGGATCGGCGAGGGTCGTGAAGATTCGCCGCAAAAATTTGCAGTCTCGCCGCAGTTTCACGTGGTCCAAAATCTGCGCGATCGTCACGACGCCAGTCCTGGTGTTGTCGATGGCTTCGAAGTACCGCATCCACTTCTCCAGCTCGGCCTGCGTCAACGCGAGAAACTCGATCGCGTACTTCAACGGATCGTTCTTGTACTTGTCCCGCTCCTCGGCTTGGGACCTCGCCTGCTCCAGCTTCTTGAGCAACTTTTGCTCCCTCGACGCGGCCGCGGCGTCGTTCGGCCTCAGCTTCAATTCCTTGCGCGCCTGCTTGAGCTCGGCGAGGACCGCGTCGACGCTCTCGAATTTTGGCACGGCGTTCCGGTCCACCTTTTTCACCCACAACGAAACATCGCCGCCGAACAAAGAATCCCCGAAGACGGCGAGGCTGCTGCTGCTGCTGCTGCTGCTGCTGCTGCTCGAGGGATCCACTTTTTCGTACCCGTCTTCCACCAGTATTTCCTCGTCTTTTTGGGTGTACGACACCTCGAGGCCGCTGATGACGAAGACGGCGTCCTGGCGCCGCCGCGTCCATATCGCGAAACCCGGATCCTCGGGAGTTTCGTTCTCTAGTCGCGGATGCGTCGTCTTCTCCCACCCGCGGTGCGTCCAGTTCTTGTAGAGAGCGTGCTCGACGTTCGTCGCGGCGAGTACGAGGTCTGTGACGAATTGATCTTGGTCGGCCGTGTGTTCTATCCAGATTACGACTTGAGCCTTGAGGCCAATAGTCTTTTTGAGCCTGACGTAGTGCGGCAACGCTCGCGCGGCAAAGCTGGTCTGTTTTTCGGCAAAGGCCGAAGTCTCTTCGGCGCCAACGGTGATGCGGACGGCGCGGATCGCCGTGACCGTGCCGATTTTCAACTTCTGGCGTCGCTGGAGCGCGTGGGCCATCGCGGTGGCTTCGTGCGTTTCGGCGGACTTGGACTCGTACCCGGTTACGGCTTTTCGGACCGCCTCGCCCACCCTGTGTTTGAGAGGCCTCGCTTTGCGTAGGGTCGGGTCCTCGAGACCCATGTCGTACAGCACGTCGTTCGCGCGGCGGACTGCCTCGGCTTCTGCTTGGCGTTTTGCTTCTTCGGCCTCGCGCCGAGCGGCCGCCTCCTGCTCGGCGAGCTTTCGCTTGGCCCGCGCCATCGCCTCCTCCTTCTTGTCCTCGCGGAGCTTGGCTTGCAGTTCCTTCTTGCGCGTCGCCTCCTCCTCGGCCTTCAACTCGGCCTCCTTTGCCAACAACAGGGACTGCCGTCGCTTCTTCCGGTCCTCGATCTTACGTAATTCGAAAGTCGTACGAGCGCGCTCGGCCTCGAGCGCCGACCGCGCGCCGTCGTCGGCTGTTGCTAATAACTCGCGGTCGATCGCTCGAACGCGGTCCTCGTTGCGCGCCGCCTGCTCGTCCTCGTCCTTGCCCTCGCGATATTCGAAGTCGGCCTTGGCCGCCTTTGTGGCCGCCGCGCGCTCGGAGGCTAAGCGGTCTTCGCGCGCCAGCTCCGCCCGGAACTCGAACAGCTGCGCCTCGAGGTGCTCGAGACTCGCACGGCGCCGCGCGCGGTCCTCCCGTAGCCTCGCGAGCTTGTCGCGTCCCGCGTTGACGACGGCCTGCGCCTCTTTTTTGGCGGCGCGGGAGGCGCCAGGATCGGCGAGCGCCGACTCGGCCTCGACCACCTTGTCTTCAAGAGCCTTTATCTCCGACGCCTCGTCCGACAACTCCTGGCGCTTCTGGTCGACGATGCCCGCCATGTTCGCCTCGCGCACCCGCTTGACCTCGCGCTGCTCGCGCCGCCGTAGCTCGTCGACTTCCTGCCGCGCGAGCCACGGCTGCGACCGGTAGACGTCCAGCCACTGCTCCTTGTCGAAGTGCTTCTTTTCGACGCGCGAGACGCGCCGCGCCGCCGCGATCGACGCCAACGCTTCGCGCGACAGCCCCTGCGCGTCCCCTTGGAAAGCGACGTGCCGCTCGAGACACGAAGCCTCGGTCGCGCGCAGCTCCTCCAACCGAGACCGCAGTCGAGCGTGGGCGCCCTCGTGCAACGCCTCCTGCTTGTGCTTGAGCTCGGACGACGCCTCGAGCAACCGCACGGCCGCGTCCGACGACGGCGCCTCCTCGAGCCGCGCGAGTTCGAGACTAATCTTCTCGGCATCGTACCGCACATCCAGCCGCAGCGCCTCGACGAGCTCGTCGACGACGCGCGCCGAAGCCTCGCTCGTCTCCAGGACGCTCTCGAGCTGCGCGAGATCGTCCGAGAGAACGCGCTCCTGCTCGGCGTCGAGCGCAACGCTCTGCGAAACCAGCCGAGCTTGTTGGTCCTCGAGCCACGCGATCAAGTACCGATTCGTCAACGATTCGACCGTCCGCGCGCGTCGCGACCCGACAAATTCGCGTAGTTTCCACACCTTGTCGGCCTCGACCGAGATCCACCGTAAGTCCCGCGACGCGTCCGACGACAACAAACAACGCGCCCGGTGTCGGCGGTAGTGGCACCGCAGCGCCTCCACCCCCCACCACTGGCACGCGTCGACGGCCTCCAAAGCGTACTTGAGGTGGCCGCGCCGCGCGGCCACCCCCCTTAACGCCAAATCCAGCTCTTTGTCTCGCCCCCGCCGTCCGGACGCGTCGTCTTCGTTCTTGACGCCGCCAAGCGCCTTGAGCTCTTTCTGGAGCACCTGGGCCACGGCTTCGTTCGCAAGAGACGCGTCGGCGAGCCGGGCTCGTTTGACATCGAGCGGCGCGAGCCGCGCGTAGCAGTATGCCAGACCTGCCTCGAAGTCCGCGTCGCACCTAAGAGCGAGCGCGTGCCGATCGTGGATCGCCATCTTGCGCTCGTACGACCGCCGTAGATCAAAGTCGCGTTCGACCCGCGCCGCCACCACCACTATACGCCGCTGCCTTTGCGTTTGCTGTTGCTCGCGATCCGCCTCTCGCTCTTCTTCTTCTTCTTCCTTCGAGACGACGACGACGACCGCGAGACCACCACCGCGTTCGTCGTAGTCGTCGTCGCGATCGTCGCGGCCCGCGTCAAACACGTCGTGCGCGGCCATGTAGAGCCGGACCGACGCCCCCCGTGTCCTCTTTTGGATGGTGGTGGCGGCGACGCGTTGGCGCGTCGATCGTCGTTTTGCTTCTTCTATCTCGGCTGCCATTCGGGCTCTGGCGGCCGCGACGCGGACGCCGCGCCCCCGGCCGAGGGCGCACACGAGGCTTGCTGCCGCGTGGCGGTCCGCGGTCTCGGCAGCGGCAATCTTCTCGCGGCGCGACGCCTCCTTGGCCGCTTCTTCCAACGCTTTTTCGAGGCGCTTGGCCTCCTCGATCTTCTTGGCCTCCGCGTAGGCGGCGGCTCGATCGACCGCGAGCGCTCTCTTCGCCTGCGCAAGCCGCGCCATACCCAGCGTCGGAAGCAGGCTGGACTCCGACGACGACGACTCTGTCGGAGAGTCGCGCCACGGCATCTTCGAGACCCCACTCGAGCCGCCACCCCCCAATCCCTCGGTGTTGGAATTCCCTTCGGCAACGCGCTCGAGTTCAGCCGCTCGTCGAGCGTAGGACTCGAGGCTAATGTCGAAGTCGCTGATCGGCTCGCGATGCCGCTTTTTCCCAGCCGGTCGCGGCCACAGCACCGTTTCGCCGCCGCCGAGCACGTGCACGCGTTTGGCCGCGTTCGCCTCGACGTCAAAGCCGAAAGGCGCCTTGTCGCCGTAGACTGGAATTCGCCGCTTCCGCGACGTCTGCAGGCTGAACTCGAAGCGTGCTGCCTTTGGCGGCCGCGGCCTACTACGAGGGTCCCCCGTGCGGTGTGCGATGATACCCTGCCGAAGCGCGGCGATACGCGGGGTCATCTCGTTCAGCGCGCGCGCCGTCCGAACGTCGCTGACGGCCTCTAAGACCGGGGTGGTGTCGCCGACTTCTTTTCGATACTGCTCGGAGAGCTTGATGTGCCTAATCGAATAGTAGATGCGCGCGTGGCGCCCGCGCCATGTCGCTTCGATCATTGTCGCCGCACCGTTGAGAAGGTCCAGCATCTCAAATATCCATCGCGCCTTTGACGCTCGATAAAGAGACTGGATTCTTGTCGCAGCAAAGTCGCGACGCTGCACGACGTGCCGTCGATAGCCCCGCTGAATCCGCGTCGCCGAGAATCGGGTGATCATGCGGCGATAGTTTACAAGGTGAACAAAACGCGTGCGAAAGGCGTCGCATCGACGTCTGCGATATTCGCGAATCGCTCTCGCGACGATTCTGGCCGCGAATCGGCGCCGAAACATTGCGACGGTTCGAGACCATCGAAACGCGCAAGCGATAGTCGTCGCCGAAGCTGCTTCTTGCCAGAATCGCCCATAGATCGCGTCGCGATGTTCAAAGGCTGCGGCGCCTCGCGCGGGTCGAATGCCGCCTCCGCTGCCTTCACCTTGGATGTCGGGTGTTATCCAGGCAGTCGAGTATCGTCGGGTCGCAGCGGCATGCCGGATATCCGCGGCCTCGAGCAAGGAGCACGCTGAAGCGTCGAGATCGGTCAAATTAGGTGCCGCGGCCATAACGTGGCGAAATCCGCTCGCGTCTATCGCCTCGCACCCAGCGATTTTTAAAATGCGCAGGAAAGGCCAGGCCCGCGGGAGCTTCTCGAGGCCGATTCCCGTCAGATAATTGTGGTAGCTCAAATCGAGCCGCTCGAGCCGACGCAGATTGTTTCCAATGGCAAACAGAGCCGTGTCGGTGAGATATGCCGTCGACACGGCAACGTGCGTCATTCCGCTCGGAGGTACCGGCCGCGCGATGGACAACATTCGTAGATCCTGGCAATATTGTGCCACTGCGCATATCGAAGCGTCGGTCGTCGCGCCGCCGAGGCCCGCGTGACTGAGGTCGAGGACGACGAGGTGCGGAAGTTTGGGGGCCAACCACGCCACGGAGCTCGCGCACATTTTCGGGCATTCGGCGAGCGTCAGCGTCCGCATGAAAGCCCTGTGGCTCGCTCGTGGTGGTTTGCTTGCGCGGCGCCGTGCTTTGTTGTGGTCGTTCGAGTTGAGCAACGGCATCGGCATCGATGCAATTGCCACCGACGGTCGAAACTGCGAGGCAGCGACCAGACTCTCAGCATGTTCCAAGGCGTTGGCCACCGTCGCGGCGTCACCAAAGGCGTTGGCGTCGGCGCCTGGCACGTGATCGAGGCGGAACGTCGCGAGCACCAAACAGAGTTCGAAGATGGCCGAGATGGCCCGCGGGCACAAATGCGTCACGCGGCGGACATCAAAATGCTCCAGCGTCTCTCTATGGCGTCGCGCGAGAATTTCAAATGCCGAACCTTTGTCGTCGGCACACAAGCGAGCGCAGCCAGACACGTCCAGCGACCGCAGTCGAACGCCCGGAGCCATCGCCAACGCACGCAGACCCTCGTCATCCATCTGAGGGCACCCGGCGACGCGCACGGCCGTCAATAACGGCGAGCACGTCGCAATCCATCGGAGCGCAGGCCTCTTGAGCGACACGCACTCGCCCAAGTCAAGCTTCGTCAGCCCAGGTCTGATGCGCACGAGCGCTACCTGGTCCTCGGCACGCGATATGCCGTCAGACCCGGCGGCGTCGGGGGCACTAGAGATGTCGGTGAAGCAGTCGCCACTCACGAGAGGACACTTAGCGACTTGCAGCTCCTGGAGCTTTGCACACAAGTCCAATACCGCCCGCAGTCCCGCGTCGGTCAGGCCCTCGCAACCGCACACCCCGAGGGTACGTAAACGAGGGCACGCTCTCGCGACGGCCGTCAATCCGAGATTGGTGAGACCGGACCATCCGTTCAATAAGAGCGACGTCAGGGAGTTCCTTGTCTCAGCACCTATCATTTCTGCGGCTGCGTCCCCGAACTGAGTGCAGCCTTCGAGATCCAACTGTACCAACGAGCTGCCAAAAACGCGCAAGATCGTTTCCAGACCCGAATCGGTGACGTGAAGGCAATACGCAAGTCCCAGATTCGAGAGCTCAGCGTTAGCGCATGTCGTTGCCAACAACAAAATCTCAACGTCGGTCACTGCGCAACCGAACTGCGACCCGCACGCACTCAACCTGCAATCCTCGTTTCGCTCGCAGCGCGACTCGCTGCACCGGCAAGAAGTTTTCCACGGCGCGAGGCTCGCGTGAAAAATTCCATTATTGATGCATGGAGCGAAGTCGATGCTGATGAGGGATGTTGACGTCGTGGTCAGGGTCTTTAAAGCGTCGTACAATTTTTGTGCGTCGAGCGCCCAAGCTCCAAATCTCAGATGCGAAACTGGAGTGCCGAGAACGTGCCCGCTGCTCTTGCAGAGCACTTCGAGCGTCTCTGGGAGCACGAGCCGAATTTGACTCGCTCGAGCGTTTTGGCGCGTCGGTCGATTCCGCAGAATTTGAGCAGCGAAATCTCGCAACCAGCACAACGCGTCCTCCTTTGCGGCCGAGTCTGCAACGTACGAAGACCACAGAAGTTTTGCAGGCATGATGGCGTCGCGCGCCTCGCCGAAAAACGTGTTGCAGGCGCCCGCCCTTGGTTCCCGCGTGAAGCTGGACTCGCGACGCGATCCACGCCTTGTGCTCATTCGCTTCGTTCGGAGCCTTGTTCGTTGCCGCTTGATCGCAGTAATGGCTCGAGTAAGCTCTGCGAACGTCAAAGGCGCGGGCACGCTCGGAGCTGGCGGGGCGCAGAGGCCCGAAGCCCGCCGTGTAGACATTCGCCGTCGTGGCCGAGGTGCTGGTCCCTGCATGCCTCTCACGTCGCGGGTGAGATACGATAATAATATCCTAAACGCCGTTGGGAGTGATGAACGGAAGTGAAGAAGAACCTTGAGGGAGGGAGGGAGGGCGGGCACCAAAAAAAAAAAAAAAAAAAAATAAATGTCGAAAAAGACTCAACACCACGCCCATATCCATATGTGGCGCGCACCCTCGTAGCAAGAAAAGTCCGACCCCAGGATTAAAAAAAAAGGCGGCAGCAGCAGCAGCAGCAGCAGCAGCAGCATATGGTTTTGTTGGATGTAAAGACTAGGAGATTAATAAATCGTCTATCTGGTGCGCAAGACGGGGCCTCGTCAGGGCGCGCTTGGTGGTTGGTTGGGTCAAAGAGCGGGCCAATGGCGGTCAAAGAAAGAAAGTCCGAGGGAACCGGGCGATTCGTGGGCGTGCAGGCGGTCCGGTCTGGGAGAAAGAAGCGCGCGCCGAAGAAAAATTTTAACTTCGAAAGTAAAGCTCGCGCCTACGGGGAAGGAAGGAGGCACAAACGCGTGAACGATCGCACCACACACATCAACTTACTCCAACGCGCGTTCCGAGGGATCGGTTGGATCGATGCTCGAGGCAAACTGACCCACGGACGCGGCGTCGCCAAAGTAGTACCAACACGGGAGGGCAGGCCTGCGAAAAGACGTGACGCGGACAGCTAGACGAGCAGACCTCGGAGGTCGCGGCGGAGACCCGTTGTTGTTGGCGCATTGATCGGGCGGACCGTTTTGGTGGTGGACCTGCGCGAAAAAAGATTGGTGATGCACCACCACCGCCACCCAGACCTTGGGGGGTTCGGGATCCAACTGGACCCAGACGCGATGCGGGGCGTAGGAGTGCTCGCCGCTAAAGGCCCAGTAGGCCGAGCCGTAGGCGTCGCGGCCGACGAGCTCGGTGCGGAGGGGCTCGAGGCTTCGAAAGAGGTCGGTAGTGGTCTTTCTCGCTTGGCGGTCTCTAGCGCGGCGGTCGGCGGCGTCGAGGGCGAGCATCGCCGTGACGAGGGGTCTGGCGATGGAGCGGTCCTCTCGAAAGAAGGCGGGCGAGGCGCGCGCGGCGTCGACGAGATTGCGGAGAGCGGGCAGGTTGGCCGTCGCGAGGGCCGCGGCGATCTGGGTGGAGAGGGGGTGGTCGGGGGTGGCGTCGACGACGTCGAGTCCCGCCGCCACCTCGGCGTCTCGACAGAGCTCGAGCTCCAATCGAAGGAGCCCGCGTTTTGTGGAGGCCGTTATATCGGCGATTCGCGCCACGTGGAAGAGCGACGTTGCGGCGACTTCGTCGTTTGCCGGCGTGGCCGGATAGCTCCGCGACAGCGAGGGAAGGCCGAGCTTGGAACGCGCCTTGGCGGCGACGACGCGGTTCTTGACGAAATCGTCGGCGCGCGCCTTATGCTTGTCGGCGATGACCTCGGTTTCCTTCTGGGCGAATATCTTCGCGCGGCTCTCGAGCTCGCGGCGGACGATGGCCGTGCGGAGCGACGCGTCGACCAGGACGCGCAGCAGCGCGCACCGGCACCGCGGACTCAGCCCGCCGTAGGGGTGGCCGTTGAGGATGTGCTCGATCGCCATCCGGAGCGTCTTCTTGCCGCGGAGCGGCTTGACGTGGCCGTTCGCCGTCTCCTTCTCGTCCTCGTCGGGGCAGTCGTATTCCTCGAAGTAGTCGGTTATTCGCGCGGCCGCGGCCGCGCAGATGACGGGCCAGTTGGTCGCGCTGACCGTCTCGAGCGGCGGCCGCGGGACGACGCGCTCGTTGTCGAGCTTGAGCAAGTTAACGAGTTCGTTCGTCTTGAGGGGCACCGTCGCGCCCGCCGACGGTCGTCCTCGCTTGGGCTTTTCCGCCATGATCGCCCGCGACCCCTTTAATTTCCGCTGCGCTTCCTCCTGCTGCGCCGTCTCCAGGTCGTTCCGCGGACGCTTGCGCTCGCGCTTGGCCCGCATCTGGACGGCGTTGAGCGAGGCGTGCGCGGCCGCCAGCGCGTCGTCCTTCGAGGCGGCGGCGACGGCGGCCTCGGCGGCGGCGACCTCGGCGACGACGCGAGCGACCTCGACCGCGCGGTCGGCGATCTGTCGTCCGCGCGCGCGGAGCTCGGCCGACACCGCCGCGTCGCGTCGCGCTCGTTCCGCTCTCAGCTGCTCCTCGCGCTCGGCGAGCTCGGCGCGCTCTTCCGCCGACAACGGGGGGGTCGGCGCCGGCACGACCGGTGCGGGATGGTTGTTCGCGGGCACGATTGGAAGCGTGCCGCCGCCGCCGCCGCCGCCGCCGCGGGAGCTCAGCTGCGCGGCGGCCGCGGCGATCGCGTGGACCAAAGAAGGCGACGGACTGCGGCCCATCGCCGACTCGCGGAGCACGTCGTTCGGAGCTCCGATCGCTACGGCCGCTCGGTAGAGAATGTCCTGCGCAACACACGCAGACGATCAAGGCGCAAAAAAAATAAAAAACCCGCTCACCATCGGGATGGGCGCGTTCGAGCTAATCATCGTCGCCGCGCACAGTATCGCGTCGGCCGCTTGCAGGCGCTGCGGGTCCACGCGCACGCCACCGTTTTGTTGCTGCTGGGCGGGGAAGGCTTGCTGCGGATGCGGGTGGACCTGCGGCACTAGCGGGGTCTGGTGTTGTTGTTGTTGTTGTTGTTGTTGGGGATACTGCTGGAGTTGCGGTCGCGCGAACTGGGGGTGCTGCAGCAAGCGCTGGTGGTGGAGGGCGGCCGCGGGCGAAACGAAATGGCTTGCCGCCCCGAGCTGTAGCGGTTGCTGCTGGATGAAAGAGTGCGCGGCCTGCTGGGCGTGCGCGGCGGCCGAGACGGCGAGCTGGAGGTGCGGAGGGAGCTTGGCGTTGGCGTGGTCTTGAGCGGGTCTCGACTGTTGTTGTTGTTGTTGTTGATCGACGGGCTGTTGATCGTCGTAGTTGGGGAGGTCGCGCTGGAGGACGATCGAGTGGTATTCGCGGTCCCACCAGCGCGAATTCCAAGTGCGCTTGGGGGGCGGCCACCAGACATCGGTGGACTGGTCGACCAAGAGGAGTCTGACGAGGTGGAGGTGAACCGTGGCGACAAACCTGTGAGGATTCTCGTGATGGGGTCGTCTCTGGAGTTCCGTGTGGTTGGCCTTGAGGGCGTTGGCAAAGGTGTCGAGCTTGCAGGCCGGGAGCATCTCGAGGTTGGTCTCGTTGTGTGTCGGCAAGAATCTCGAGCCGCGAAAGGCGCACATGAACTCCCAGACGCAGAGGCAGTCCTCGATCGCGTCGGGCGTCGTGAGGCCGGCGCGCGCGAAAGCTGACTGCGCGTCGGCGACCGGGGGGCGCGGCGTGCGCCTGCGCGCGGACGGATCGTCGGCCAAGACCAAGGGGGCGAGCGCCGCGTAGCGTTCGATCGACCGCCTGTACGTATGATTATAATCATTATCTTCGCGACGGACGACGACCGACCTAGAGAAGTCGCGGAGCCTCGCGAGGGTATCGAGGTGGCGGACCGCCCTGGAAACGGCGTCGACGCCGCTCCGACGCCTGCGGTATGGGTAATGGGGTCACGCCAAGGTGTCGCACCCGCGGGGGGCCAAGGCGACGTCGAGAGGTCCAGAAACATGGTCTCCGCCGACGCGGAGGCGGACGCGGTGCGTCTTTTTGGCCGCGACCCGCGCGGCCCATCGCACCGCCGTCCTGGCCGCGTCGCGGCATTTCCTGTAGTCGTCGACGAACCCCTCGAGCTCGGCGAGGCATTCGCGCATCGTCTCGTGCCAAATTCGGTTTCTCGCTGCCGCGGCCGTCGCGCTCGACGCGGCCTCGACGCCGTCGGCAATCGACTCTTCCATCGCCAGCCTCGCCTCGACCGCCTCGACCATGGGCTGCAACGCCTCCTCCATTCGGCCGCCTCCTCCTCCTCCTCCGAAAACCAATTTATTATATCGTCTGAAACCGGCCCTCCATCGCTCGTTACCGTTGAGGGTAAGGGTTATTAATTAACACGGTGGTGCCGCCGCCGCCGTTTGAACTTATTGCTTGTTCCCAACGACGACGACGACGACGACGACGACGACGACGATGGAGCGCGTCCGCGTCGTGGTGCGCGTGCGGCCTTCCAGCAGCGCCAAGGCAGCGGCGGCGGCGGCGGCGGCGGCGGGAACGCCGGCGGCACCACCACCGTGCGACGTCGTCGTCGCCGCCGGCCGGACGGTCCGCGTGATGGGAAGCGATTCGACCAAGAGGTGCTTCGAGTTCGATGGCGTCCTCGATGCGCGGGCGACGCAGGCCGAGGCCTACGTGATGGCGGCCAAGCCCGTGGTCGCCCGGGTTCTCGATGGATTCAACAGCACGATCATGGCCTACGGCCAGACGGGCTCGGGCAAGACGTACACGTTAGGTAACCCGTCGGGCGACGCGACGGCCTTTGGCCAGAGCGTGCTCGGGCGGTGCGCGGGCGAGCTGTTCGAGGCCCTCTCCGAGGAGGCCGACCGCGTCACGGTAACCTACGTCGAGGTGTACAACGAGGCCGTCTACGACCTCTTGTCGCCCGAGGACGAGCCCTTGGCGCCGCTGTCGGTCCTGGACGACGCCAAAGGCCAGGTCGTCGTAAGGAACGTCCTCGAACGCGAGGTCAGGACCGTCGAGGCCGTCGCGAGTCTCCTGAGGGCTGGGGGCACCCGGCGGCGCGTCGGCGCGACGGCGATGAACGCCGAGTCCTCGAGATCCCACGCGATCTGCACGATCCGCGTCACGCGTCTCGACGGCAGAGACGGAAAGCTCTCGGTCGTCGACCTCGCGGGCTCGGAGCGCGCGAGGAAGACCGGCGCGCAGGGCGACCGCCTCGCCGAGGGCATCCAGATCAACAAGGGCCTCCTGGTGCTGGGGCAGGTGATTTCGGCCCTCGCGTCAAGGGAGGACCACGCCCCCTTTCGCGACTCGAAGCTCACGCGCCTCCTCCGCGACTCGCTGGGCGGGACGGCGACCACCGTCATGGTCGCGTGCGTCGCGCCGGAACACGACCATCGCGACGAGACCACCAACACGCTCCGGTATGCCGCGCGGGCGCGAAACGTATCCAACGTGACGGTGCGCCACGTCGTCGCGGCCGCCGACGACAACGACGACGTTTCCGGCGCCGTCGCGGCGCTCCGGCTCGAGAACGCCGAGCTCAAGCGCGAACTCCGAGCCGCGTATGAACGTCTCGCTGCCACCCCTGAGCCGCCCGACGACGACGACGACGACGACGACGACGACGACCGAGGGGGAGGAAGTCACCAGCAACAACAACAACAACAACAACAACAACACCACGCGTCGCGATATCATCATCAGAAGGACGAGCTTGGGGAGGACCCGATGATGTCGTTCTCCGAGGACGACGACGAGCCGCGACGGTTCACCGAGGAAAGCTGGGGGCACTCGGAGGAGGAGGAGTCACCGACGCTCCGCGCCAAGGTGGCAGAGGCCGTGCGGACGCTCGAGGAGGAGCTGGACTACCTCGAGCGAGCGCGCGACGAGGTCGCGGCCGAACTCAAGCAAAAGCAGGCAGCATTGTCGACGACGACAGCGCCCGCCGAGAAGCGCAAGGAGATCGAGGCGCTGCGCAAGGAGCTCGCGGCGCGCTCGAACAAACTGAACGCCAAGGCACGCGAGCTCGAGGCGGCGAGGGCCGACCGAGACCGCCTGCGGACCGAGATGGTCGAGGCGCGGGCCAAGCGCGTCGAGCTCGAGAAGCGACTGCGCGGCGAGGCGGCCGCACGGGCCAAGGGAGCGCGCGAGGCCGAGATCGCCGTACGACGCGCGACGCGCGAGACCGAAAAGTCCAAGGCAGCGCTCGTGAAACTCGAGCGCGTCCACGAGCTCCAGAAGGCGGCGCTCCGGCGCGAGCGCGACGAGACCTCGAAGCGCGCCGCGTCCGAGCGCCGCCGCAAGCTCCTCGACGACGCGGCTGGCCGCGCGCGCCGCGACAAGGTCCTCGCGCGACAGCAGCACCAGCTCAACGCGCAGCACCAAGACGACCGCGCGCGCTGGGGCGGCGACACGACGCTCGACGCCCGCCTCGAAGCGAACGTCTCGGACGACGTCGCTCGCGCCCTCAAGACCCGCGCGTCCGACGTCCCGAAGATCCACCTGCCCCCGCTGAGTGCGGCCGACGCGCGCCTCGCGCTTCGCTGGTACCACGCCGAGATCGTGCGCCTCAGGACGGCCGCGCAACGCGCGGTGAGGCCCCGTCTTTCCTCGTCCCGCCCGCGTCGACGAGCGCAACAAAAGCCGCCTGCGAGGGACAACGACAGCGAGAGCTCGTGGGTCGAGGAGGAAGAGGAGGAGGTTGTTGATGACACGACGTATCGCCGGACGAGCAAACCCAAATCCAAGCCAAAGAAGCGAGAAAACGCCGACGAAATCGACGGCATGACCGTCGCCGAGCTCAAGAACGCGCTCAGGGACGTTGGCCTCAAGCTCGGTGGTCGCAAGAGCGAGCTCGTCGCCCGCCTCCGCGAGCACCGTCAAGCCTCCAAAGTTGTTGTCGTCGCTGCCTACGACTGCGCCTCCGAGTGCGATGGCGAGCTCGGATTCCTCCGCGGAGACCGCATCGCCGTCGCCGAACAGAGCGACGACGGCTGGTGCGCCGCTCCTTTTTTGTTTGCAGCGAGCGATTCGCAGGTGGAAGGGTGTGCTCGAACGAACCGGCGAGACCGGCCTTTTCCCGGCGAACTACGTCGTCCTCCTCGAACGGGGCGAGTTGCCTTCCGAACAGCCCGCCGCCGACGACAACGGCGCCTCTGCTGCCAACGATGAGAATGATCCAGGTCCTCTTTTTCATGATGAGCCTCCTCCTGCTGTAACGCCCGTCGCCGAGCGCGACGACCAGAGCAGCGACGCACCGACGAGCGACAAGAACGCCCGCGCCCCGCTCGTCGACCTCGTCCAGATCGATCCTCAGTTTGCTTGATGCACTCCCCCGTGTCTCTCTCTGCTGCGATGGATTTTTTACCGTCATGCCTGCTGGTGTCGCTCGGGGCACTATTGATGATGCAGCTCCTACTCCATTCCTCCTCTGCCCCTTGTCGACATATCTCTCGCTGCTACCAAACAAGCCGGCGATGGGGCGGGGACCCGACGAGCATGCATGTCAGAGGCCCTAACATCGACGGTTGCTCACGAGGTCCGTGGTTTATGAATGAAGGAACGCGCTTCAGATTTTTTTTACGACCTCGAGCTTAATAATGAAACAGCGCATCATCATGCGTGCGTGCGTGCGTTCGTTCTGGGGTCTACAGCCCCACCTCGCGAAGCGAGCAGCAGCCCACCAGTTCGAGCGCCCGTGCTGCAAACCGCGTCACTGTAGTGGCGGCACGAATCACGACAACGCTCGCTTGCTCGTCCAACGACCATCTTATATATCTCTCTCTTAAGGGTGGTGACTAAAGTCTCAAGAAGATCACGGACGACCGCAGTAGATATCCATGGTGGCGCGATCTGGCCACAGCCGCGACCCTAGGATGCGGCGGAAACCGTGCTCCTCTAGTCGAGGCGCAGCAGCATGCCGGGAGTCGTTGACGCAAACGAGGGGTTTTTGGGGGCAGGGGCAGTCTGTCAAGCATATCGCCACGGGCGCTTACTTGTTGCTCGAAAGTGTTTGCTCGTTCCGTGGTGAACGAACGACACACGTTGGTAAGGGCCAGCATCGGCGCTCTGCCAGTTGGAATAGCACGCTGTCGCAAGAAGTACTTTCTTTGGGTACCAGGATGTGGTAAAAAAAGCAATATTGACGCAATGCCGAAGTTTGACGATTTGGTGTTATATTAAGAGCGCACACCGCGCGTTCATGCTTGGTTGTTCGAGATCGCGGATATGACATTCGACCATATTATTAAGCAAAACAACGACGGCTGCATGTCACGCGGCCTGGCGGCTCTTGAGCGATGTGCGGCGCGCTCAATGCTCGCGCCAATCCTGCGACGCTCCCACGTGGATGATGGCGTCGCCATCGCTACGTCCAGTCACATCAGCGACTTTTTTGCAAAGCGCTCCGAGGAAGACGTCAGATCACGGGTTGAACGAAATGGCGCCGCCAGCAGAAGCGCTGCCGCCACCCAGGAGTGCGTCGGTGGTCTCACGAACAAACAAAGATCTCTCGCAATAATGTTCTCTCGCACTATCTACCCCCTCCCCAGAAGGATATAACCTGATGCGCGACGCGTTGTGCATCGAGGTGATCGCCCGGCGAGTCGAGAGCGAAGGGTACGTTGTCGTAGATTTCGCGATGGGCGCGGCGCACGCGGCGGTGCGGCTCGCACCGCACCCGCGTAAGTACGGCAACAGGAGCTCCGCGCGGAATGTGAGGCGCTCGACAAGGCCAAGGTGACCCGCCTCGGGGGTAGCGCGTCGTATCGGCGGCTCAGGCGACGATCGCGACGGGGAGTCGTCAGGCTGTTGCTGCCGAGAAGCGTGACGATCGGATCGCATGGCTTAACAAAGCGTCAACGCCGGCGATCGCGGCTCATCGTTTGTCGATGGAAGCGCTCCGCGGCGAACTGGAACGCGCGCTTGACTTGCGAACCGATGCCTCGACCTTTATGTGCGCCGAATACGCAGAGGGATCTCGCGGCTACGTGCGGCATCGCGACGCGGCGCCGACCAGGCCGTCTGGTCGCAAGCTCACGGCGATCTACTACCTCAACCCGTCGTGGTCGCCCGCCGCCGCCGGCCAGCTGCTCCTTTGGCCGAAGGAAGGAGCCAGGGTTGCGCCTGTCTCGATCGCTCCGCTGAATGATCGACTTGTTGTGTTCAAATCGTTTCTCGAGCACCAAGTCCTTCCGAGCCGCGCGCCGCGACTGGCCGTGACGGCCTGGTTCTACAATAGACTCGAGCTCGGTCTCGAACTTATCGCCGAGAAATCACGGCTCGAGGACACGTAGTCTTTGCGTCCATCAAGGGCACCTCATCATAAATGATTAGGACCCTCCCGGATGTCGTATCTCCAAGCCTCGCGCGAGTTTTCTCCTCTATTACCAACCGAGCTCGGGAGAGACCACCATAGGTTAGATGTCGTCTCTCCGTCACCAAGCCCGCGCGCCAATTTGTTTCCTCCTCTTCGCTCGCTCGCTCGCCTGCCTGCCTGCCTCTAGTATAAAATAAGCAAAAGAAAGACCATAGGTAAGAAACGCGGGAGATCACTCTGTGTACATGCGCAAACTAGGGGGTGCAGGGAAAACTCGTGGAGCAAGGCATCATCATCATCATCATCATCATGAGGGGTTAACAACGGTCATTTGATGTCTGTCGCGGAGAAGGAGCGCGCGCGCGCGAGGAAGGAGAGTCGCGAGCGCGAGAAATAGAGAACCTCCTGACTACAGCAGAAACGAGGTGAGAGCAGGCAAGAAGCGGCTAGAAGTAGGCGAGCGACATGGTAGAGCGCAGCAATAATGGTCGCGGGCAAGCTAGAAGAGAGTTCCAACGACGTGATCCGGACGCGACGTTGCGCTTGGAACGACGACGACGAGGAGGAGGACGACGACGATCCGCGCGCTGAAAAATGGGAAGGCCAAGGTGGTGTGTAGTTGTTGAGGCCCCCAACATAGGGATAATGAGCGTCGCGGCAGGCGTATGGATGTGCTGCTCGATTCGAGGGAGCCCGTAGCAAAACAATGAAAAAAGAAGGGGGGACAGTCCAGTCCAGTCGAGAGGAAAAATGGAGCGGGGCGCGGTGTTAGCGCCACGCGAAGATCGCATCTCCCGGGTTTTTATTCGGAATCACAGAGGGCCCGTGGAAGGGGCACGAGGCATCAAAAAATCAAAGGAGTCTAGTTCCTGGGTGGGTGATCAGGTAGGTGAGATACATACTTTTTGCTGGCGGCAGCAGTGACAGACAATTGCGGCGGATAACTTAAAACTGGACGGAGCCAAGATGTAGTTGGGTCGAAGTACGTGCATAGCTTCGATTGTGTCCATGAGACAGAGACAGAGACAGACAGCGCGCTAGAGCGAAAAAGAACGCGGTGCCATCGGCTTGCGAGCGGTGGCACCCCGCGCGGCCGCGACGAGGTTGATCGTGAGCGTGGGCCTGTCCGTGGCGGTGGGATTCACGGCGGCGGGTATGGCGGCGGCGGCGAGCTGCGGTTGGTGGTGGGTGTGTTCGGGAACTGCCGCGGTGCCCGGGAAGGGTTCGGGTTCTCCTTTGAGGGGCCCCGAGCTGCGAAAGAGCCTGGGCTGGACCTCGATCGACTCGTTGAGAAGACTCGAATTCTGAAACCTCGTGATCATCGACTGGCGACCTTGGATGCGGGCGTAGGTGATGGCGCAGACCTTGCCGCTCCGGAAGCAGCTCCAGCGGCGGCCGTGGAACTCCTGGTAGAACGCGGGCGCGTCGCGATAGTCGATGAGGTTGATGAAGGCGTAACCGACGTTACACTTGTTCTTGAAATCGATGGGGAGGTAGAAGAAGTCGTAGCATTTCTTAAACTTTACGTTGATCTCGTCCAGCACGGCTTGCTGCGTGTACTTGTTCGGTATGTTGCGGACCATCAACGTCGTGCGCTGGTCCGACCCGTTGACGGCGCGGTCGAAATCAAAGGCAAAGTCGGCCGGATTCGAGTTGTTCGCGGCCGCCGCGGGGGAGTAGGTGCTCGGCGACGCCGCCCCAAAGCCGCCGCCGCCGCCGCCGCCGCCGCCGCCAGTCGGGCGGGTCGTCGAGGCGCCGTCGCGGCGGCGGTTGGCTCGGCGGGACGTCGGGCTCGAGGTCTGCTGCTGCTGCTGCTGCGGGTTGGGCGCGCGACGCTGGTGGAGCAGAGCGTGGTCGGATTGGCGCAACTGCGCGGCGTCCGGGATTGGTCCCAGGATCGGCGGGCCGTTGTTACGCGCCGTCTGCGTCGTCAGGTGGCGCTGCGCTAACAGAAAATCGTCAAAACTGGCAGAATCGTCGCGACGCGCTAGGAGGGGTCCGCCGCCGTGCGAGTTGGCCGCCATCGGAGCCCAGGTCGTGTCGTCTCGCGCGTCGAAGTGGTCGGGCGGCATGTAGAGCGCGATCGGCGGCTGATGCTGGTGATGGTGTTGTTGCTGTTCGGGGGCGAAGGTCGAGGGCTCGGCGGCGGCGAAGCTCTGGCGACCGGGGTGTTGGTGCTGCAGAGGTTCGACGAAAGCGCCGCGGATTGACGAGAGGTCCGGGCTTGCGATGTGGTGGCGGTGGTGCAAGCCACCGTCTGCGGAGTCGCTGGCGGGCACGAACGAGGGGAAGGACGAGGTGCGCGCGACCGGATCGAAGATATCGCGGTTGAGATGGAAGGGGGCGGCGGCGGGGGCGCTGGCGGCGATGGTCACGAGGTGGTCAGCGTCGCTGAAGGTGGCGCGGTCCTTGCGGCGGCCGCCGTCCTCGGAGTCGTCGAGGTGAAACGAGTAGTAGGGGTTCTCGTAGTGGTGGCGGTTCGCGCATTCGTCGATGGTTCGCAGCTCGTCGGCGCGGCGGGAAACGGGGGCCGCGAAGGAGCGGCGACCCACGTGCTGCTGCTGCTGCTGCTGCTGCTGCTGCTGAAGGAAAAGGGCGTCGAAGGTGGCGCGGTCCTGTGGTATGGCGGTCCTCGCGGCGGCGGCGGCGAAGTGGTGCTCGGGAAGGCTCGAGCGGACGGAGAGTTGGTCGTTGTTGTTGAAGCTGTCGCGCGAGGAGGACGAGTCGGAGCCGACGAGCGAGGACTGGGACTGGCGGGCGGTCGCGAAGGAGGAGACCATCGAGACGAAGGAGGCCCCGGCACCCGAGGGTCGCGGAGAGGTGAAGAGGCGTTCCTCTTTGCGCCAATTGTCCAAGAGAGAGCCGAGGGCGCGGAGGGTAGCGATCTCGGCATCGCTCGGGGACTGGATCGCGACGCCGAGGCCCGAGTCGTCGGCCCCGGGAGCCAGCTCGCTCACCGCGCGCTCGGCGTCGGTGCGGTTGTAAAAGGTGACGGTGAAGAGGACCGAGCCGGCGAGGGTCGCCTTGCGAACGTCCTCGATGTCGCCGTAGTGGTTCTGGTGGAAGACGGCCCGCAGGTCGGGTTCGGCGCTGTTGGCGGGCATGCCGGAGATGACGATCGTCCGCGACTCGAGGAGGAGCCAGTCGCGCGGGTCGGTGTCCTTGGTCGGCACCGGGACGTGGGCGATGCTGCGCGCCGCGACGTCGCCCGTTTGCGGAATCGCGCGACGCAGGTCGTCGGGGATCTGGCGGCGGGCGATCGCGGCGTGGCGGACGTCGGAAAACTGAAGGAAGACGAGCCCCCGCGTCGCCTGGAACTCGGTGATCGCCGCGCTCACGGTCCCGACCCGCGCCTACAAAACAAACAAAGGGGCGTCTGTCTCTCTCTCTCTCTCTCTTTGGTCGACGAAAAAACGCTCACGCTCGCGTCGTAGACGATCTGGGGCGAGGCTCGGTGCACCCCGAAGAGGACGAGGGAGCGGCTCGAGCCATCGCTGTCGCGGAGGAGGTAGGGCGCGAGGTCGTTCGGGCAGCGGTGGGTCCAGTCCGGGCGCCGTGACTCCTCGGGGAGCGATATCTGCTCGTTTAGGTGGGGGAGCGCGTCGACGAGGTCCGACGTCTTGAAGTCCCAGGTGTCAGCGGCTGCTGCTGCTGCTGCTGCTGCTGCGAAGGGACCCACCTCCAGGAGGGGCTCGTCGTCGGGAAAGTCGCGGCGCAAAAAGTCGGGCAGCGGAGCTCCCACCATCATGGCTGCTGCGCAAGTAGCCTACTGCCTGTAGTAGTGGCAATTTTCGCGCTAACGGACGTATGCGTGTTCTGACCCACGTGGTGTTGACCTTGAGCGAATCCTAACCACCATCTGATGATCTTCGAGGGAACCGAAGCGCGACGGGTTGCCGAAGTGGCCCAACTCGAAGCGGGGACGGCCCTCGAGTGGATCCTCGAGGCCCCGCAGCACACTCTACTCTCCGAGTCGAGCCTCCGGGCCCCCGGCGGCGAGTGCGTGGCTATTCTCGAATGCACGCCGGACTACGCGACAAAACTCGGCTCTGTGGTCCGCGGGGAGGGCGACGTCGGCCGCGCCATCGCGCCGCTCCAGACCGTCGTGCGCCGCGAGCTCGAGGCCGGGGGCTGCGTGGTCGCGCGCCGCGTGCCCCTCGACGCGAGCCATAAGTCGGCGGCGGCCGTTTGCGCGGCTTTCGGGTGCGGCGTCGAGCAGCATTCGGTCGTCGACAAACGCCTCGGCAACGACGCGCCCTATCCGGGAGCGCCGCTCGACGCGGTGTGTGTCGCCGTCGCGCGTCCGGCCTGCAAGGCGACGACGGCGCGCCTTCGCCGCGTCGACGACGTCATAAACGCCCTTTCGCCGCGCTCGCGCGCGGCCCTCGAGGATGACCTCGCCTTCGAGCTTCGCGGCGGGACCCCGCGCGCGGCGCCCGTCATTGCGCAGGATAAAAAGCGCCGACCCACCCTCCAGTTTTCCCGCGAGCTCCAGGAAAACGTCGAGTGGGCTGCGGCCGCCACCGAGGCCGTCTGCGACGCCCTCTCCGAGCTCGACCTTCTCTGTGCCGACGACACACCTTCCTTGGCCCTCGGCCTTCGGGCCAACGACATCCTCGTCATCGACGCCCGCCGCTGGCTCTACGCCATCCGCCACGACGAGCTCCCCGGCTCGGACCTCCGCTTTTCCCGGGGCATCTGGATGCCTGCGGCCGCGCTCCCCCCCCTCGAACGCGACATCGCTCCCACCGAGCCCCTCCTCCTCCGCGGCCGGATCCCCGCCGCCCCCGCCGCCGCCGCCTAACCCGTCGGACACCAACCGTTTTTTTCCTGCTTGAATACCCTTCTTTCTTTTTTTACGACGCCGGGCCAAATCCTTACTACTAATCGGAAGATCCTTACTACTAATCGACAGATGTCTGTCTGTCTGTCTCTGTCTGTCTGTCTGTCTGTCTGTCTCTCTGTGTGTGTGTCTGTCTGTAGGTGAACTTGCTGGGACCAGGTGAACTTACCGGGGTTTGAGATTGGGACGAGGTGAAAACTTAGTGACGAGGTGAGCTTACTGGGGTTTTAAGAGTAAACGCGAAGGTTAGCGGCGTGTGCGGATCGAAGCAGCTTAGATTGGCGGGGGTGAGAGCGACGAGCTCGAAGGAGAGTGGGTGTGAGCGCGAGTGGGGGCCCGCGGTTATTAAACAAGAGGTTTTTCTAGAAATATACATCGTCGTGTCATCGACGGTCAAGTTTTCTTCTCAAATTATCGGCGGCGTTTTCGGATCATCTACTAATCGCGCCTCCAAACTTAAACCCTACATCATCTCCATGCTGGCCAATGCATTGCGATGGCACCTTCTCCTCGCGGCGGCGCAGCTCGGTGTCCTGACGAGCTTATGCGCGAGCGTCAACGTGTGGCGGTCACCCCTGACCGCGCGGCAGTTCCCGGGTCACCTCGGGCCTGGCCTCTTCATCGCGGCTATCGGCGTCGGCGCCCTCTGCAACGAGTGGACATGGAGACGCCGATGCGAGTTCGAGGGCCGACTCTCCGTAACTGCCGCCATCGTGTACGTGACGGGCGAGACCCTCGAGGCGATGATCTCCAAAGGCGGCCGTCTTGCCAGCTTCTACGTCAAGCACGGTCTCCACGCGTGGATGGCCTTCGTGATCGGCTTGTGCGGGCTCATGCTGCTCCTCGCCCCGCGGCTCGAGGGCTCGGTGGGCTTCAAGCTCAAGGACATGCCGCACTTGTGGTTCGCCGTCGCGTGGGCATGGTTCATCTTTAATCACAAGCAACCCAACGACTACGGCGTCAACATGCACTGGACCGCGACCGCCTGGATCATCATCGGCGGAAGCTTGCGCGTTTTCAAGCCCGACAACGCAAAAGAGTCGGGCGCGGCATACATTTTTGCGGCCTACACCTTTTTCGGCGGCCAGACCGGATTGACGCTCTGGGCTGAGGAGGCCCGCGCCAACGTCGGGAGCTACGTCCTCGCGTGGCACGCGATCCCGATCGCCGCGGTCCTTGCCTACGCGCGCGTCTTTGGGGTGCCTTGGAAGCACGGTCACCCCGTGCGCCTCGAGCAGGAGCTCGTCGCGTCGGCCGAGGACGGCCTTCTTGGGGACGCTGACGAAACGAATCGCCGCGTCTCCTGACCTTCCTCTCCGACAGATACCCCTGTTATGCAGCAACAACAACGACAGACAGACAGCATTATCGCGCGCGCAGTATAAATTTATTTCACAGTGCGGCCGGCGGCGCTGACTCTCACGTAGGAGAAGCAAGGACTCTCGTCGTCGTCCTTGTTGTTGGCAGCAGCAGCAGCAGCAACGAAATTACAACAACACCAACAACAACAAAAACAACAACAACAACAACAACAACGGACCAATAGTAGGAGGTCCGAACAACAGAGGCTGTTGTTGTTGTTTTGACAGCAGAACATGACAGGGGCGATGATTCTGTCCGTCGCTGCTGTTCAGAGCCTGCTCGTGGGTAGGAGCGAGGCCAACGGCGCGCACGACGTGCATGGAAACCCGTTGACCGGCCTCGCCCCCCAAGAGATCGCCGTGACGGCATCCGGCTCGCTCGGGGATCGGCCCGCGAGCATCACGTACTGGTCGGAGCGGTCGGACGCGGAAAAAGCGTCGCTCGAGCCGCCGTACTCGCCGCCGGCAAATTGGAAGTACAACACGTCGAGCGGGCCGATGCCAGGCATGATCAACGTCCACCTCGTGCCGCATAGCCACGACGACGTGAGGCTCTCGTTTGAGGAGACCGCAGTTAGTTATAGCTAAAAAGAACACCACCGCAGGTGGGGTGGCAGGTGACGGTCGACCAGTACTTTTACGAGGAGGTGTATTACATCGTGGACACGGTGACGCAGAATTTGGCGGAAAATCCCGACCGCAAGTTCATCGAGGTGGAAACGGGCTTCTTCGCGCGGTGGTGGGACGAGGCGAACGAATTCAAGCGCGAGAGAGCGCGGACGCTCGCGCGCAACGGGCAGCTCGAGTTCATAAACGGCGGGTGGTGCATGCACGACGAGGCCTCGCCGACGTGGGACGAGATGGTCGACCAGACGACGCGCGGGCATCAGTTCTTGTTGCAGCACTTGAACGCGACGCCGAGGGGCACGTGGCAGGTCGATCCTTTCGGACACACGAACACGCAGGCGTGGTTGCTCGGGTACGAGGCGGGCATGCCTTCGCTCTATTTTGGGCGCATGGACTGGCAGGATCGCGACATGAGATTCGACGCGACCCGCGCCCCGCTCAAAGGGTTCGAGTGGATTTGGCAGGGTTCGAATAGCCTGCCCCACGCCAAGGTGTTTGGAGGCGAGCTCTTCGGATCGGGGAGCGGCGGGTACAGCACGTGGTTCAACTTCGACTCGACCTCGCCGCAAGTTGTCGACGACCCGCAGCTCCAAGACTACAACGTCGACGAGTGGGTCGACAAGCTCGTCCAGGACGCGATGGAGCAGTACTCGCGCTCGCTCACCGAGCACCAGATGTGGGCGTGCGGCACGGACTTCAATTTCCAAAACGCGGCGCACTGGTATACGAATCTCGACAAGCTCATCCACTACGGCAACCTGAACGGCTCGGTGAACTTTTTCTACTCGACGCCCACGATTTATACGGACTGGAAGTTAAGAAACGAAAACGTCGAGTACGAGGTGCGGACGGACGACATCATGCCGCTCGCCGACGACGCCCACGACTACTGGACGGGGTACTTCGCGTCGAGACCCGCGCTCAAGTACCAGGTGCGCACGGCGACGAATCTGCTCCAGGCCGGGCGCCTCTTGGAGGTGGTGGCGAACACGACGCTCGAAGACGTCATGGTGCTCGCGGGCGAGGCGGACGTATCTCCGCACCCGGCGCCGCGGCTCGGGAGATCGTGGACCGACGGTCTCGAGGGCGCGGTGGGGCTCGCCACCCACCACGACGGCATGTCGGGGACCGAGCGCCAGGACGTGACGGACGACTATTCGATGCGCATCTCGGAGCAAGCCGTACTCGCCGAGGTCGGCATCGCCGCGAGCGTCGCCAAGCTGACGGGCGCGAACGCGCTCGGCCTCGCCCAGTGCAACTGCGACGGCGTCGGGGCTTGCCTCAACGCCTCGATATGCGCGGCGACGGCCGAGGCCAAGTCGACATTGACCGTCGCCGCCTGGAACTCGCTCGCGCAGCCGCGGACCGAGGTTTTGATGGTGCCCGTAGTATCGTCGTCGTGGTCGTGCGCCTTCGGCGACGAAGCGCTCCCGACGCAGATCCTGCCGCTCGACGATCGCACCAAAAGCCTGCCGTTGATGTACCTCAACTCGTACAACATGACGCCGGCCGAGGTCAAGGCTGCCGAGGCCGAGCTCGCCAACGAAGCCGACGCCATCCTCGCCGTCGAGGTGTCGCTCCCGGCCGTCGGTCTGGCCACTTTCGAGTGCGCGACCGCCGGCCGACCGCTCCAAGGTGTCGACAACCACGAAAAGCCGGCGGCGGAGCAAGAGCGAGAGCGAGAGCGAGCCGTCGTCGTGTCGAACGAACACTACGAGCTCGAGTTCGACCCGACCACGAACCTGCTGTCGCGCGTGACGAATCTGGCGTCGGGCGTGTCGGCCAATCTCGCGGTGACGTGGGGTGCGTCTCGGAGCTTTGTTGCCTACCCTCCGAGAGTGCAACCAACCAACCAACCAACCAACCAGGTTGGTATAATTCGTCGGTCGGCGGCACGACCGATTACCCGGCCGACATCGACCCGGCGACCGCATCCCCGGCCTACTCGAGCCAAAAGTCCGGCGCCTACATATTCCGTGCGATTTTTTTCTTTATTGGCATAATTTTTTCTTCTTACAGGCCCCAACTCGAGCGAGGTGTTTGGGTTCGAGACGTCCGACGTGACGCTCGAGGTCGTCGAGGGCGACCTCGTCACGCAAGTGACCCAACGGTTTTCGTCGTGGGCCTCCCACGTGTTCAGGCTCTACGAGAACGCCAACTACGTCGAGGTCGAGTTCACCGCCGGACCGATCCCCGTCGACACGCCGTGGTTCGAACCAGTCGCGTACGACGACAACGGCACGGCGCTCCCCAACAACTGGGGCAAGGAGGTCATCCTCAAGTACGCCTCGTCGCTTGCTACGAACGATACCTACTACACCGACTCGAACGGGCGCGAGATGGTCAAGCGCGTCAAAAATAAGCGCGGGCCGTCCTACCCGGATCCCTACAACATCTCCGAGCCGGTCGCGGGCAACTTCTACCCTATCACGCAGCTCGCCTCGATCGACGACGGCGACGTCGAGCTGGCAGTGGTGGTCGACAGGTCCGTCGGCGGCGCGTCCCTCGCCTCTGGCGAGCTCGAGTTTATGGTCCACCGCCGCATCCAGGACGACGACAGCCGCGGCGTCGAGGAGCCTCTCAACGAAACCATGTGAGGAGGTCCTTCGCGCGTGTTTTGTTTTGTTTTTTTTTTTTTGAACTCCCGCCCGCAGGTGCGGATGCAACGACATAAATGCCGCGCCGGGCGAAATGGGCGAGTACGGCCGAGAGGGTGATGGGGGCTGCGAATGCACGGGGCTCGCGATCCGCGGCAAGCACTGGCTCGTCCTGGACCGAATCCAAGATTCTCGCGCCGCGCGCCGCCAGCTCGTCGAGCGGCTCAATTTCCCGCCGGTTCTCGTCTTCGATTCCGACAACCGCGCGGCCCTCCCCTCGAGTCTCAACGTCTCGGCGATCCAGGCCGCGCTGCCGCCCAACGTCAAGCTCGCCACGATCACCTCCAATTACGCGGCGTGGCACGACGGCGCGTGGCTCCTGCGCTTGGCGCACCTCTACGAGGTCGGCGAGCACCCGACCCTCGCTCAGCCTGTCGACGTCGACCTCACCGCCGTCTTCGCTACGGCGGGCCTCAAGATCACCGCCGCCTACGAGACGACGCTCACTGCCAACCAGCCTAAGCCCGGCTCTACCTTCGAGTTCCCCACGGCGACCGTCCGCCCCATGGAGGTCAAGACCTTCTTGGCCCACTTCGAGTGAGCGTGAGCGAGGAGCCTATCATCAATCATCGTTATCACGCGTAGTATACACGCATAAGGCCGGCCGGCCGGCCGGCCGGCCGGCCGCTAGTTGGGATAGTGGGTGTGATCTTGGGCGAGGAAGGCGAGGAGCTCGTTGGTAAAGATACGGTAGTTCGGGCGGTCAAACGTGTTGTTGTGGCCGGCCCTGGGGAGCGGGACGAACTTGGAGCGGGGAAGGAGCCTCGCGAGTTCGCTGCCTTGCTCAAACGGCACGATTTCGTCGTGCGTCCCGTGGAGCACGAGGACGGGGGCAGAAACCGATGCCGCGACAGTTCTGGAATCGAACTTATCGAGGACGAAGAGTTCGGGTTTCGGGACGAAGGAGAAGAAGGTGCGGCACATATCCGGGATCGAGGTGAAGGGGGACAAGAGGACGCACTTGGCGCAGAGATTGACGTCCCTCGCGACGTTTAGCGCCACCGCCGTCCCGATCGACTGGCCAAAGGCGCACACGCGGTCGCACCGCACGCCAAGCCCGCGGGTCGAGACCAAGTGCTCGACCATCCGTCGCGCCGTCCAATTGATCGAGGCCTCGTTGGGTTCGCCCTTCATGAGCGCGTACCCCGGATATTCGATCGCCAGAAACCCCACTCCAAATTGCGAGTGGAGCGCATCGCCAACGGCATCCCCCACGTTCCCGAGCTGGTCCGCGTTGCCGTGCCAGAAAGCGAGGGTCCAGGCGTCGGGGCTCGACGGCGGAAACCAGCAAGCGACCAGGACCGCGGGCACGCCCTCGGGCCTGCGCTCCGCCGACACGTCCACCTCCACAACTTGCCCGCGCTGGATTGGCATCGGGTGGAGCGCGGGCCGCGGGTAGATCAGGGCGCGCTGAAACCACCATAGAGCCCCGACGAGCGCCACGAACAGCACGCCCACGAGGACGCCGCCCCCGATCACCACACGCACGATCGCGAACATGACAACAACCGAAGTACTACGCGCCGCAACCCTTGCCCGTGTCCTTCTTTCGGAAACCCCCAAAAAATACGGGTAAGAGATACCTCTAGTTTTCGACCGTTTCTTACCGGTATAATAATAAGCTTTTACCAGATTCTTTTGGATTTTTTTGTTTGGCCACGTCACCTCAACCAGCACACAGCTCGAGCCCCTGGACATCGTAGCCGCGTAGTAGTGGAAACGCAAAACACAGATAGCGCGCTGCGACACGGAAACTGGCGCCCCTAATTGAGCGTTTCTGTGGTCCTTGGGTGTAGTGGTTTTCTCAGATACCCGCCCCTCCTGGCCGGACCGGGGGCCTCAACAACCCTTCCTCCCAACCCGAACCGCGGGTGAAACCACACCACACGCCCGATCTCAGCGTAATACCTCACGCCATCACGAAATCGGACAATCAAATGAGGGTAATTTCAAGAAGACAGCAAGAAAGCAATAAAAAATGCCCGGTACATTGGGTCCAGTGGAAGCGCAGGTGAAGGTGTCGAGATGACACCCCCCCCCATAATTGCAAGGTCAGTACCAGGGCAACAACCAGGGTAAGTCATGTGGCAGGCAGGCAAGTAAGTGGGGGGATGGGCGTTACTGCCACATGGGCGCGAGAAGAGTACAATTCCAATCAAAGCCGGTTCTTTTACAGCCGGGTAAAAACATGTATCAGAGTAGTAATCGTATAACCCCTGAGCAAAAAGACCGGTTTGTTAGGTCTGATTTACGTATACCCTCCAGGCACCACTCACGTCTTCACACATCCCCCCAGTCCACTGGACGCCCTGCGTGCTCACGTTCGCCCCCCCCCCACCTTAGCGGTCGACCTTTAAATAAGCAAACAGACAAACCATCATTATTCCCCCCCCCCCCCCTATCGTCTACTCATCCCTCTTTCCGCTCGACGCTCCGATCCCCGACAAAATCTTAGCTGCGCCTAACCTTTGAGTTTACTCCTAAACCCGCTTTAAAAAGCAGTCGACCTTTACAAACAAACCCTTGTTATTGTAGTTGTCACGATGATGGTAATGGGTGCCCTGCTCGTTATCGTTACAAGCGTCGCCGCCCTCGCGCCGCCGCCCGAGACAACGTCGTGGTCGTCGTCGTCGTTTGCTGCGACGACGACGACGACGACGACGACGGCGTCTCGGCGGTGCGCTTTCGCCGCGGCCGCTGCGGTGTTTGTTGTTGCGCCTTGCGCGGCCGAAGCCAGGCCCGAGGGCGTGAATCGACCCGAGCTGCTGCCCCCCCGACGGCCCGATGGCTCGACCCCCACCGTGATCGACGCCGGGGTAAACTTCTTGACCAAGGGCGAAATGAAGCGTCTCGAAACCCTCATCGCGACGCTCGAGAAGGACACGGGCTACAAGGTCCGAGTCCTCTGCCAGCGCTACCCCGAGACCCCGGGCCTCGCGATCAAGGACTACTGGGGAGTCGACGACAAGACGGTCGTCCTCGTCGCCGACAAGGGCCTCAAGGGCACCTCGAACATCCTCAACTTCAACGTCGGCGACGCCTTCGAAGACGCGCTCCCGAACATATTCTGGCAGCGGCTCCAGGGCAGGTACGGCACGTCCCGCTACTGGCGCGACAAGGGCGAGGACGTTTCCATCATGAACGCGGTCGAGAGCATCGTGTACTGCGCCTCCTCCGGCTGCGTCGATCCCCCCAAGGAGGACCTCTTGAGCCCCAAGCTCGGTATCTAAAAGGAGCGCCTCAATCAGAATCTCGAGACGACGTAGAAAAGCCCGACGAGGAGGAGGAGGAGGAAGAAGAAGAAGAAGCGAAGTGAAAGGCGGCACAGGATTCGGCATGGTAGCCCTGGTACTGCTGCTGCTGCTGCTGCTGCTTTGTCTCCTCCTCCTCCTCCGCGTCGAAGATGATGGCGGCGGGTGGTAGTGGTCGCTCGAGGACCAGCATCGAGCGGGAGGTATGGTTGTGCCAGCGCGGGTGGGGTTCGAGCTCAACGAGGTCGGCCGCACAGTCGACGCCAATGGAGCGGAGGACGGCGGCAAACTTTGCCGGGTCGTCCAAGACGAGACCAACGGCGAAACGCCGACGGATCGCGGCGAGCATGTCGAGGATATATCTCGCCTGGCACTCGCCGCACACCAGAGAGTCGCGGACCCTCTTGGCGCCGTCGAGGAGCGCGGGGACGTCGAACAAACCGCGACGCAGGCGGTCCATCGCCTCGGCCGCGTTTGTTTTGTCGAGGACGAGATGGGTGGTGCCGGTGCGCAAGCTCGGGTAGTACCACTCGACGACGGAGGTGTTCCAGAGGGCGACGACGGCGCCGAGTGCCCAGAGATGGTTGAGATTCCTCGAGTAGCCGCCGGAGGTCGTCCCCGGAAGGTTCAGGACCGCGCGGTACCTGACGTAGTCCCTGGCCTCAACCCACGCGGGGTCCTGGACGTTGCGAATGCCCCCCTTCAGCAGCGCCCGCATCGTGCTGTCGTATGGCGCGCACGTCGTGTCGTTCGCCGGGCGACACTTGTTGCACTTGACGTCGAAGAGCGAGGCGTTTTCGGCCGAGAGGCTGACGGCAGCAAACCGTGCGTAATTTCCCGAGTCCCGCTCGCAGTCTTCGCCGTGGCTCCCGATGTTGCCGCGCCAGAACAGGCGAGGATCTCGGTCGTACCACGGCGCGGCTTCCGCGGCGGTTTTGAGCTCGCGGCTCTGCCTCGTCCACTTGCGGAGATCGCCTTCGGCGAAAAAGGGGTTCGGCACCAAAATCCCGGGCATGTTGTACCCGTACTTCTTGGATATGACGGCGATGGGCACGTCCTGCCTCGCGAACTCGGCGATGTCTCCGGTCGACATCGCGTTCACCGCGTACGCCGCGCTCGGCAGCGCGTGGCCCAAGTGCTTCATCGCGAGCAGCGTTGCGGCGTGCTTGCGCCGCTTCGACACGTCGACGAACCGTTTGAACGCGAACACGCGGTTCGACACCACGAACAAGGACTCGCTTCGGAGATCGTTAGCCAGCGCGCGCACGACCTCGGCAGCCTCCTCGAACCCCGACCGCTGCGGGTACGCCTCCACGCTGCGCTCGAGCTCGCGCACCACGCCGGCGTACAACATCGCTTTGTCTTGTCCGACCGCGGACCGCAACATCATCAACATCATCAACATCTTCTTCTTCTTCTTCTTCTTCTTCTTCTTCGACCCTATGATGTCGGTCGAAAATGACCCTGCTATTTGTGCTGAGGCTGAAGGGACATTGACTTTCTTTCTAGACCGGCCGCACTCCTGAAGTAGGGTACGCCGCGCGTCCTCTAAACACAATCAAGGAAGGTCGGCTCGAGGAGGAGGAGGAGAAGGAGGATCGCGCAAAGCCCCCTCGTCCGTCCCTGGCACCGGTTCTTCTTTGAGGGGGGGTGGCCTTTTTTTCAGCGCGCGGCGACGCGGTCGTCGATCTGGTCTGATTCCGGGACAACGTCAATTTGCTGCGCAGCGAGGGTGTTGGGAGGGGGGTGGATCCTGGGGAGCGGGGGGACACCCGCGCGGCGCGGGACGCGGACGGGGCGAGCGTTGATCTTGGCGTCGGCGATAGCCTCCTCGATGGTGTTGGGAAGCTTAACGCCCGCTGACTCGTCGTCAATGCCGAGCTCGAGCAGGTTGATGTCGAGGTTGGGGGGGTTCGCATTGAGGTAGGCCTTTGTCGTCACCGAGGAGACGACCGAAAAGACGTTGGACGTCATCCAGTAGACCCCCAGGCCCGAGGGAACGTTGGCGGAGAACCAGCCGATGAGCAACGGGAGGTACTTGAGGACGCGCTGCGCGCGCACCGCACCCTGGTCTTTGGGGTCGGCAGGGGGGGTTAGGACGCGCATCGAGATGGACTGGGTGATGACAAGCATGATCGGGAGGGCGAGGAAGCAGAGCGTGTCGTGCCAGCCGAGCGAGGGCACGCCGTCGACCCAATTATCCGATAGCCATTGGATGCCGCGTCCCGCGCCGTAGGTAGGTCCCTCGAGAGAGGGAAGCCACAAAAAAGGCTCGTCGAGCTTGTTGTCGAAGGCGAGGTTAAGAACCGAGCGGTAGAGGAAAATAAAGACGGGAATCTGCGCGATCGACGGGAGGCAGCCCGCGAGCGGGTTGGTGCTGGTCATGTCGTAGAGCTTGGCCGTGGCGAGGTTCGTCGCCTGCTGGTCTCCGTCGTAACGCTCCTTGATCTTGTCCATGTAGGGCTTGAGCGCCTTGACGCGGGCCGAGGACTCGTAAGAAATGTAGTTGAGCGGGAACGTGAGGCTTCGGCAAGCGACCGTGAACAGAATGATCGACAGGCCGTAGGCGTTCTCCTTGACCCCGAGGGGTCCCGCGACGAAAGAGTGCAGGCCCTCGATCGCACCCTGGACCCCGTTCTGTGCCGTGCACCACGGACCGCCCTCGTTGACGCACGTGACGCCCTGGATGGCGGCAAGGTCCAACGTCGGCAGCTGGCTCGCGGCCGCGTGGGCGGCGTCGAGGACAATGCCGTGGTCAGGCACGAAGAACGCCGACCGCTCCACCGTGCGTCTTCGCTGCGGCGTCGGCGCCACGACAAACCCCCACGCGCACCCCACCAACGCCACCAGCATCATTTTGTCGCTCTTCAAGCGAGCGTGGACCGGAACAACCACCCCCTCAAGTTGGGGGGTTGCAGTAGGAAAAGATTTGCTGCTGCTCCCATGATAATTACCGTTGGGGGGGGGGCGGCCGCAAGCCACTGCAGGCCTCGGGTAACAACGACGCAGAAGCGGTCGTCGGCGCCTCCCGAGCCCGAATCTCGGCGGCGGCCAGGTAGTCGTGGGCCGCGCGGCGCGCCGCGTTGAGGGCCTGGGCGACATCCTCGGGTTCGTCCTCGGCACCGAGTTGGGCGTCGAGGTCCTGGAGGGCGTCGAGCCACGAATTTCGGAGGAGGTCGAGATAGTCGAGGTCCGCGACAGCGGCCGACCGCGCCTGGTCGTAGTAGACCCCCATGCCGCTGAGCCCTGTCACGTCGTAGCGTCGGCTCTTCTCGTACTCGTCGATCGCGTCGCGCAGAGCGTTGCCGACGACGGGGAGCTCGCGCACGTAGTTGGACCGGAAGAAGCGCGACGGCGCGTTTCCGCCGACCCGCGGCAAACTTTCGTCGGTGTAGGGCCGCGTCCGCAACAAGGCGCGCAGGCACGCGGCGTTCTCCGTCGAATCGACGAGCGCCGCCGCTTCCACGATAGGTTCTTCGAGGGGACTGATCGGAGGTGCCACCAGGAGCGCGGCCAACGCCGCTGGCGCGAGACACCCGACGACCATAAAGCAAACCCTCGTCTACGTTAGTAGTAGCCTCCACTCTGAGATCTCTGATGCACTCTACCCGATCAACGTTGCCGTCGGGGTCAAAGGCGGCGCGCCTCGTCTTTGGCGTCCGCACCCACGCGGAGCAGTACCCCGACCAGGTCATCATCAAGCTGGACAAACGCAACGCCTCCAACGAGCTCAAGCGCCGGACCGTCGTGGACAAACTCGCAAACCACGCCAACGCTAAGCTGCGTGCCTTTCGCCACTTTATGTTCAAGCAATTACGGCCGGCATCCTGGGTGGCCCTCCATGGCCCCACCGGCCTCGATCGCGCCCTCTTCGACTCTTAAGAAGGCGGCCAACAAGGCGACCCCACCTATCCACCGGCGTACTGTCTGGCAACGCATGACGCCGCGCAGGCCCTTGACACCCGCTTACGTTCATGTGCCGGCTACGCACGATTTAGCATGGACGACGGCGTCATCTCTGGTTCCCCTCGTGAGGTTGTCGACGCCCTCCTGCAGCACGCCCGCGACATCCAAGCTAGCGGCGAGGAGCTCCGCCTCGACGAGTGCGTGGCGTTCTGTCCGGCACTTGGCATGGGTCTTCTCGATCACCCCGATGTTCACGACCACGTCCAAGTTGCGCCGGACGGCACGCGCACTCTTGCTGGTATCCCCGTTGTCGCCGACGGCCTCGTAATCTACGGTGTGCCCATCGGCTCCCCCGGACACGCCGGAGATGCCTATGTCGAAGCTACCTTGCAACGCGAGGTTGACGCTCAGGTGAGCTACATGAGCACCATTCGCACCAAGCTCCAGACCGTCTCCCTCCACTGCATGTACTCGTTGTTGGGCCGCTACTGCATCGCCCCGCGCATGGACTACCTCGCGCAACACTGCTACCCCACGAATGCCTCGAGCGCGCTCCGCCGCTTCGACGTTGCCGTCCTCAGCTTCGTCGCCACAGCACTTGGCGCAGAGCCGCGTCAGGTTTTTGACTCCACCGGCATCGTCCTCCAACGCCTCCGCCTTCCTGCTCGAAGTGGGGGTGGCGGCATTCGCTCCTGCGCCGACCTCGGCCCCGCCGCCTTTGTTGGCACGGCAGCCCGGACTCTCCCACACCTCGTCGACCTTCGCGATCCTACGGGTGCCGTGGAGGTCCCTGGCTACCTCCCCCGCCTCGCCTCGGTCCTGGGTGCCACTTCTTTTCGCACAGGTAACGAGTTGCACCGTTGGCACCACCTCCTCGCATCCGGTTGCCGCCTGGGGCGAGCACTCGAGACTACGTGGGACGGACGTCGGGCTGATCTCCGTACCACGCTGGCTTCCCACGGCGGCGCTGGTTCCGGCGACCCCGCCAACGTTCATCTCCTCGACGGTCCTCTCTCCCACGAATTCGTCTCCATGGGCGTCCTCGTCGACGGTGACCATCTCGACACGCGGACCACCTGGCACGACGGCCTGCTCGAGTGCGTCCTCTGCATCGTCAAAGAGGCCGGCATCCCAGCCCTGTCCGAGGTTTTCGGCATCTTTTCTGACGTCGTCGCCCCTACCATTCGCACGCGCCTCTACGGCCGGTACCGAGGCAATCTCGCCCGACGCCAAGTCGTCCCAGACATCCTCACCACGCTCGACGACAAGGAGCAACTCTACGACCTCAAAACCCTCGCTTGGGGTTCGTTATACACCGCCCACGCCCTCCATCCCTCCCACCCGTCGCCTGTCGATCGGCGCGCAGCGCAAGTCCACTCCGAATACCTCGCTCACGCCCGCGGCATCGACGCCATCATCCCCGAGCCGCGGGTACAGCACCACCGCCTGGCTTCTTGGGCCCTGTCGAACAGCGGCTACGTAGCTACGGCACCGTCGCCGGCCTCGTCTTTGGTGCCTTCGGCGAGGCCAGCGCGGCGTTCCACGCCCTCGCCCAAACATGCGCAGAGCGCATCGCTGCGCGAACCTGGGTGGCGAGCGGCTGCGCCAACTTCACAGAGGCAAAGGTGGCCCAAAAAAAACTCGCCGCATCTACCGCGAGTGGGGGAACGCCAACGCATTAAAACCCGGGCGCGCTGCGCCCTCACCGCCCTCACCCATGTCGCCGCCTCGGGGAGCCCCACCCAGGCCGCCCGATCCCAGCAGGACGTCACCCTTCGTCGCACATACGTCCGGCGGCAGCATGCGTACGACCTGCGGGCGGCGGGGCCCTTGGTCCTCTCTTCGCCTGCCACACGACTCGGCGATGATGACCCCGACTAGGTCCCCAATACCTATCTACGCCCGTCAGGCATATCCCTCCTAACCCCACAAAACCACGCACATCCTTCGTGCACCACACTCACACCCCCCTTCCTCTTATTTGTACTATCGAGCCCCACCCCTGAGGTAGAGGGACTCGAACTTTTGGTGGGGGGTCGAGTGGTATTCCGCGAAGCGGCCGTGAGCGGCCTCGGCCGACCAGGAGTGTGCGCCGAAGGAGGCCTCGACGGTGTTGTCGCGGTGGCGCGCCCAGCCCACAGGAAGCTTTGTGGGCTCGGGGATCTCCTCATGATCTTGCTCCTCCTCCTCCATCAACGGACCCGCGGCATCGTCCTGCCGCAGCCAGGCGAGGACGGTCGCGTATAAGGTCCCACCCTGCGGAAGTTGATTGGTGGGTAAATAGGCGCGCACCGTGCCGTTGGAGACGTGGGCGACGTGGGTCGCCCAGGATTCAAGCCCCCGGAGCACGTGCGTCGCGTACAAGACGGTCGCGCCGTCCCTGGCTAACCAGGTCAAGACGGTATCGCGCGCGTCGACGTCGAGGTCGCGGGTAATCTCGTCGACGAGATAGAGTTCGGCCGGAGTCGCGAGCTGGAGGACGAGCTGCATGCGCGTGCGCTGGCCCGAGGAGGCGTCGGCCGGGGTCCAGGCGGGGTCTATTTCGAGGGCGCGGGCGAGGGCCGTCGCGCGCGGTCCGGCGATAAGGTTCGAGAAGGGGACGCGGCTCGAAACCGGGAGGAGGTCGGCAAGCGCGGCCTTGAAGGCGCCGCCGAGGAGCGCGACGCGTCCTGCGGCCCGGAGGTTCGAGGCCGTCGGGTCGCTCCCGAGCACTCTAACCCGCGCTCCGGGAGAGAGGCGGGCCCCCGCGAGGATTTGGAGTAAGGTAGTTTTTCCGCTGCCGTTGAGTCCCGCGAGGACGACGCGCGAGCCGCGGCGGACCGTGAGAAAGAGGTCGCGGAGCGCCGGACGCGCGTCGTACGCCCACGTCAGCCCGCGAACGTCGATCGCGACCTCGTCGTCGACGAGAACCGGACGCGGCGCTTTTCGGGGTTGGGCAACCTCGAGGTCCTGTCGCACCTCGACGACCCTTCCTCGATCCATCCTCACCACGTGCGTTGGCCAGGCCTCCAAGCCGTCGAAGACGTGGGTCGCGTACACGCACGCGACGTCGCCGAGCGTCTCGATCGCGTCGGCTCGGCACACGACGTCGAGCTCCGCGCACGCCTCGTCCAGCAGCGCGATATCGGGCTTGGAGGCGAGCGTTGCGAAAAGCTGCACGCGCCGCATCTCGCCATCCGAGAGGAGACGCGTCTCGCGGTGCCGTAGCCGGTCGAGCCGCAAAGCGCGACGCAGCGAACCAGCCCACGCGGGGTCGCCCGACCGCTCGAACGCGGCGTCGACTAATTCCCCGACGTTCAGGCTCGCCATGTTCCGGCCCCACCCCTCCGTCGCCACCAACGCCACCCGCGCCGACTCTGGTTCCGTCCGGACGCAGCCCGCGTCGACCGTGTGTCGCCCCGCAACCACCTGGAGCAGTGTCGACTTCCCAGCTCCGTTCGGCCCGACCAACACGGCGCGCGCGCCGCGCGGCAACGCGACGCTCACGCCGCGCAGCGCGGCCCTGGGCGTCTCCAGCACTCGCGACTTGGCCGCGTCCACTTTGTAAGCGAACATCACATCCTCGCACCATATCGCCGCCGCCATTCGCGTTGTTGTTTGTGGCCGTGCTTTCCACTAGCAAGCGATAATAACACAGGACGAGTATAGTTTGGTCACCACCTTGGATCAATGCACGATGCCCGCCCTCGCAAAAGTTGAGAGAACTTCTTCCATCGTGCCACCACCATCGTCGTCGGAGTCCGACAATACACACGCACGACAATGTACTGATCCAGCCCCTACAGAACCCGGACCATATAGCAGCAGCAGCAGCAGCAGCAGCAGCATCATCATCAAGGTTAATAAACGAGGAGGAGCATCAATCATTATAGACGCGACGCAAACACCGCGCCGCCGCCTTGAATAATGATGTCGGCTGGCTTCCGCAGGGGATAAAAAACATCCTCGGCGAGCAACAACAACTAACATCACGAGTGGTGCGCGAAACTTTTCGCCGCTCTCTCAAATGATGGAGAAGACTTTCTTGAGTTTGATGACGAGGCGCCAGTCGTCGTTGGAAAGGTCGTCCTTGAAGTACTGTTTGAGCTGGTCTATTGACTCGCGGGAGAGCTTGGAGTAGAGGGCGTGGGTCGCGTCGAACTGGCGACCGTAAGTGAGAGTGGGGTTGTTGGGATTTGCGATTTTTATGGCGCACTCGCTCCCTTTCTTGACGCGCTCGACCTCCTTGTGGTTTGACTGGATGCTCTGGACGACGCCGACGTCGAGGAAGTTGTTGTGGGGAATGCAGAGGGGCGTGCCGACCTTGAGAATGCCGTCGACGACCTCGACGCCAACGACGATAGGGTCCTTGGCATTAAATATGTGCTTGGGGAGAATTTTGACGAGGCACGGAAAGACGGCGACCTCCTGGGCCTGGGCCCTCTTCCGGTCCATCGTCTCGTCGAGATGTCTCGTGAAGCTCGTCTCGAGGTGGTATATGATCTCGGCGGTGAAAACGCGGACGCCGATCTTGTCGGCGTGTGCCTGGGCTTCGGGATCGACGGGGACGTCGAATCCCAGGATGCAAGCGAACTCGTCGTGGCCCTTTTGCTGCATGAGCCCCGCCCTGATGACGTCCTTCTTGTAGACGGGGCCGACCGACGCGGCGAAGACGGGAATCGGTTGGCGCTCCTTTCCGGAGCGGTCCTTGCCCGGATTTCGGAGAAACTCGAGGAGCGCCTCGAGGGCCCCGAGCGTCGAGGCCTGCACCGAGACGCCGCGGGCCTCGGTGACGAGGGTGTCGACGAGGCCGCTCACGTCCTTCACGACCTCCTCCTTGAGGTCCTCGAGGTCGTCGTCGGGCCCGCTCACGAGGAGCGACGTGCCCGGGACGACCTTTTCGAGGCCTTGGCCCGTGATCTTGAGGCCGATGGCAGCCTGGACGACGTCGTGCTTGATGAGCTCGGACTTGACTCTCGTTTCGCGGCTCGGGGGCGGGGTCAGCAGCGCCCGCGCTTGCGTGACGAGCGCGCCGTCCTGCGCGCACAACACGAGCGTGTCGCCCTCGCGGAGCGTGCCGTTGACCAGGATCACGTCCAGCGTCGCTCCCAACCCCTCGACGACCTTCACCTCGAGCACGGTGCACTGGAGGGTCGACGAAAGCATGAGCGCCTTGGTCAGCCGCTGTTGCGTGAGCGACAAGATCACCCGGAGCAGGTCGGGCACGCCCTCGCCGGTTATCGCCGACGTCGGGACTATCGAGACGGTAGACCGGGGATCTTCGTTTTCCCAATACAACGCCACGTTCAGACCTTGTTCGTTGAGTTCCCGCGAGCACTGCTCGAGTCGCCCCCGAAACTCCTGCATCGTGTTGTCGCGCTGCGTCGCGAGCGACCGTCGCACGCACGCGTTCTCCGCGCCTTTCCAGTCGTAGCACCGGTCAATCTTGTTCAACGCGACGACGAACGGCGTCCGTTTACGCTTGAGCATCGAGATCGATTCGAGGGTCTGTTGTTCGAGGCCGTGCATCATCTCCTTCGCACCTCCGATCGCTTTCCGCGAGCGACGCGACGACGCGCTTCGAGGCTCGTGCCGGCCCGTGTCGTCGGCGGCATCCTCCCAGTCGTCGGCGGCATCCTCCCAGTCCCCACCCGCGTCCTCCTCGGCAGGCTGCTCGACGACCTTCGCGGACCCCTTCTCGTCCGGCTCTTCTGGTTCCGCCGCTGCCTTCTCGTCGGGCGGTGCTTCTTCTTCTTCCTCCTCTTCTTCTTCGGGGTCCTCCTCCTCCTCCTTGGTGCTGCGCGGCTCCTTGGGCGCGACGCGCGACACTGGCAGCATCCCTGCGTCCTGCATGGACTTAAGCCGGCGCTCGGCCGCGAGGCGCGCCTCGCGCTGCTTCTTCGTCTCGTACGTCCCTTTAAGCTTCGCCTCCGCCTTCTTCTCGGCGCGGCGCGCGAGCTTTGCGTCGCGACGCTCCTTCGCCTCGGCCTCCGCCTTGAGCCGCGCCTCTTCCTCCTCCCGGATCTTCCGCTCCTGCTCCTCCTTGATCTTCCGCACCCGCTCCTCCTCGGCCTTTTGCGCGGCGAGTCGCTCCGCGATGAGTTTCCCCCTCGCGCTCTGCGGCTTGGGCGCCGCTTCCTCGTCGTCGCCCTTATCCTTCTTCCCGCGCTTCTTCTTCTTGTCTTTCTTCTTCCCGCCCCCGCCGCCCTCGACCGTCGTCGCCGCGGCCTCCTCCTCCGGCGCCGAAGGCGCCTCCGAAGCCTCGCCCGGCGCGGCCGCGGCGGCGGCGGCCTCGGCGGCGGCCTCGTTTAACACCGCATCCCAGTCCTCCTCCTCCTCCTCGTTGGCTGCCTTGGCGGCGGCCTTTCCGCCCTTCTTCTTCTTTGGAGCCATTATTGTCACCTTCGCCGACAACTGCTCATAGCTTGCACGAACCACCACCAAACCCTCATCGGTTACTAGTCCATGAGGCGGGTTTTGCTACTCGTGCCGTTCTTCTCCTCCGTTTTCGCCGCGTCCTGCGGCGAGGTCGTGGAGATCGAGTACGACGATGTGGTCGGGGGCGCGGACGTGACCGCGCAGGTCGCCGAGGCGTTCGGCCCCGGGGGCTACGGCATCCTCGCCGTCACGGGCGTGCCCGCCTCGCTGACAGCCGCGCGACGCGAGCTCCTCGGCCTCGCGCGAAATCTCGCGCGGCTCCCCGAGGCGACCCTCGCCAAGTACGAGCGGCCCGACCTCAACTACATCGTCGGGTGGTCTCGCGGCCGCGAGAAGTTTCTCGGTACGTTGGACGACGCGAAGGGTTCGTTTTACGCCAACGCGATCTTCGACAGCAAAAGCGGCCGGAAGCTCGCAGCCAAGTACCCCGCCTCCACCGCCACACCCGCCTGGCCCGACGCCGACCTCAACGCCAACTTCAGCGGCGCCTTCAAACACCTCTCGCGCGCACTCTACGACTTGAGCTACCACGTCCTCAGACGCTGCGATTACGTCGTCGACGACCAGCTCAACGTCAAGAAACGGTGGTGGTGGTGGTGGCGCCGCCGCCGCATCCCTCTCGCTGCCATCACGCACAAGCGCTCGCGCCTCCACGTCTCGCGCCTCCTCCACTACTACCCGTCGGCAACCGGCAGCTGGTGCGGCTGGCACAACGATAATTCGGTCGTGACGGCCCTGGTGCCAGCCATGTTCTACGACGACGACGACGACGGACGAGAGCTCCGAGGGGACGAGGTGCCGCCCGACGCCGGGTTGGAGGTGTTTGCGAACGGCGAGCCCGTCAAAGTCAAGCTCGAGAGGGACGACGTCGTCTTCTTCCAGATTGGCGAGGCAGCCCAGGTCCTCTCGGGCGGCGCGCTCGTCGCGACCCCCCACCGCGTTGTTGCGGGTACCGCCTCAACACACCGCAACATCTCGCGCGAATCCTTTGCGATTTTCGTCGAACCCAACTGGGACGAGAAGCTCAAACCGCCGCCCGGGCGCTCGCTCCCGGACGTCTATGCGGCCGCCCACGCCGACGCCCTCATCCCGCCCCTCCCCACCCGCCTCCCCAAAGTCCCCGTCGAATTTGCCCAGTTCCTCGCCGACTCCGTCCGCGAGTACTACGAAGCTTAGGAGCCGCTTAGGAGCCGGCGAGTCGACGCAATATGAACAGCCCCCCGCGAGACCCCCGACTGATTCGGACCTCGTCGTCGATAAAGGTCGACACGATAGACCCCCGGGGCCTCGGCAGCGGCAGCCTCGCGCGGATCGGCGTCTCGAGGACCCTCGCCTCCACCTCCTCGAACACGATACCTACCGTCGCCTCGTCTTCAGCCGAGGCTAACCCCCGCACCCGCACCTCCACTCGCGCCCCGCCGACCCCCAGGATCACGACGTTCTCGACGACGCCATTTTCGAGGTCCACGACTTGCTCGTTCCGAACGTCGACGGCACGATTCGAGGGATTCGTCGACTCGAATCCCCCCGCGAGTGCGGGTAAGTATCGGAACAGCGTCTTATACACCGCGTCGGTCGCGTCCTGGAACGGCGAAGACGACGACGACGACGACGACATGCTCGAGAACACGAGAGACCACCGCCCGCTGATGTCCCCCAGCGATTCCTTCCCTTGCACCGCCGCTTCCTCGAGCCTCTCGGTGGCCGCCAAGATTGCCTCAATCGACCCGTCGCGCCGCCGGTAACCGGCAATCGACCCGAGCAGCTCGGTCGTCTTGGCGCATTGACACCGAGGCCTCAACACTCGAGACCTCCGATGCTCGACGACGAACGCGGAGCTCAAGCTCGAAACGAGCAGTATTGCGTACATACGAAACCCTCCCTATACGTAAAGTCTAAAGTACGCTTATGCGCTCGTCGTCGCAAGCAAGACCTGGATGTCCCGCAACCTTTTGTTGTCCAGCGCGTGGTTGCCGAGGCCACGCCGCTTCACCCAGCGAGCTATCACGGCCGCGAGGACGGTCAACTGCTAGCGGCACCTCGCCACTTTGAGAGGAGGGCGGCCATGCGCAAGTCGTGCGCCTTTTGCTCGATCACCGTACCTGCCCTGGAAAAATGCCAACAAACAAATCGCCGCTTCACATAACCGATTGGCCAAGTTGATGTCTCGCGTCTGTTTTGAGCGAGTGCAACGCAGACGTCAACCAGGGGATTCGACCGCGTCGCCACTTGTATTGCTTGCTAGTTCAGCAGCCATCTCGCGCCTGTTGATCGAACGTGGCGCAAATGTCAACCGAAAACGACTCTGCGCTCATAGCTGCGGCCAGGAAGAGTCGTGTCGACTGCTCGTCGAGCACGGTTGTGTCGATGGCGACGACAGTCTCGGAGCCACATATTTTGCATACGCCTTAGTAAACGGTGCGGTCTACTACAGCGGCAAGGATCCTGCTTGCTAACCGGCGCGACTTCCGGCATGAAGCGATGGCGTAAATGCGGGACCGTTCAAGGTTGGCGTTTGCCGCCGACACGCAACTAAGACTCCAGCAGTTGGCCTCGTGGATCCTTTGTCTAGCACCTGGCGGACGAAGCCGGCCTCTGCGATGTCGTACACTCCGCTTCAGTGCGAGATTGACGCCGTGCGAGCATATCTTTCTTTGATTGAGGTATAGTCGCCCAAGTGCTTGATCGGTTGGGGGCTTTCTTTCGAAGACCATGATCAAATGTACGCCGGACCACATGGGCAAGCAAACCACCTCCAAAATCTAAGGCCGCGTGCACACGCTTTCGGCTATGTCGTGACGGTATCCGCACTGATAGTCTACGGGGAGTCGTGTAGCGGCGAGATGATGAAAGACGAGACGGGACATTCCAGGAACGTTTCGACCGAAGCTGTTTGTGCTGCAACAACTACTGTGAGATGCTGGCGAGGCTGAAGCTCTACGTGGATACCGCTCGATGATGGAGATCCTCCGGGCCAACTATTTTTTTTTCGAGTCAAAAAGCGACTCGAACGACTAGTTTTCCATCTGCATTCCTGATTGATAGTACTCGCTGGGGATGAAAGCCACAAAAAAAAATATTAATCGCTGGCCACCAACAGCGCACTCCAAAAACAAGGAACGCGGTCGCCGCAATAGCTAATGCAGTTTCTCGAGGCTCTCTCTTCTCTGGATCCCCGTCGATCGAAAATTCTGGACCCCGTAGACTTTTGCCGCCGTTCTGCTGGGGTCGTCGTCATCGTCGTCGGACTAGTAAAGGTCTCTTCCAGATTCTCCCTGCACAAACCCAACGTCGAGGTGGTTGTTCCAGTACGCATGTATCCCGGGACCTTTCCCACCCACGCGAGCATGGCATGCCATCGCGCTGTAATGACGCGCGGTAGTAGATGACCGCATTGGCTAGGTGATTGAAACAAAACAGCCGCACTATCATCACGCGCCACTGGTGGTGGTGGTGGTGGTGGTGGTGGTGGTGGTGGTATTTTGGTGGTGATCGTCTTCGCGTGCACCAGAGTGTGGTGGATGTGTCGGAGGACCCGAAGGTCGGCCGTCGCACTCGAGGAGGACGGCGTCGTCGCCCTGAGGCAGCAGCGAAAACTTGGCTCCGGTAAAGCGAGAGGCCAAGGAGATGGAGGTTTGGAGGTGGTGACAGGTTGGTCGGGCACAGCGGAGACGGCTCTTTCCGGTAACGAGCGCGAGAAAGGGGGCGAGCTGGTCGGCCGTCTGCTCGTCGACGCCGGCGCCCGCGCTGTCGAAGCGCTCGCGGAGCGCGGTCACCAGGCGCCTGGCCTGCGGACATGAAGGGACGAGAGAAGCTCGGAACGCACCGCTTCGTCGGGGTCGACGGGCGCGTTCTCGAGGAGGACGTCGGCGCCGATCGTGGCGGCCGACGACGTTGACAAGGCCAGCTGGACGGCGCAGGCCGTACGGGGCTTGCGGCCTCGCTTCCGGTAGGGTTCCTCGACTTGGACCTCGGCGGGCACGCCGTGGAAGGCGTCAGAAAGCGCTCGGGTGGTCGCGGCCGCCACGGCATCGCAGGTGGCTCGCGGGATCCCTCGGCCGCAGACGATCCCCCGCACCGCGACCGGCGCGGCCGACGCCGCGCTCAAGTCGATCGGCTCGAGCGCGCGTCGCGTAATCGAGACAGACGTTCGACCGCCTCCTTCGGGGTAGAAGCCGCGTCGCATCGTATCAACGCGCAGGTCGATCCCGAGAAGCGCCAGGTTGGGCGCGAGCACGAGCTTGACGTGGTCGATGTTTGGCGCGTGCGCGGTATTGGTGCCGCCGGCGAGGTCTAGCGTCGTCTCGACGTTCGGGAGAGCGAGCAGCGCGATAGCCGGGAGCGCGGCCTGGACCATCAACGGCGTCGCGCCGGCCGTCCCGGCGTCGGCTTCGAACCGCCTCGACGCGGGCCGGCGTTCCGCCGGCGAGACCGTTACCTCGGTCGACCCGACCTCGCATCCGGTCAGGCTCGCGCCGCCGACTTGGCAAACGAGCGAGAGCGACGCAACGTGCTGCGGCCGCAGCCCCGGAACCGGCCGCTTCCCGCGGATGCTGTGTACGCGCACCTTGCGCCCGAGTCCGACGCCGAGGGCCGTTGCCACGCGCAGCACTTGCCCGCCCCCCTCCATGGCAGACCCGTCGATCACTTCGGTAATATTAGCCATGGCTTGCGAAAAAAAGCGCGGCGAGATTTGAAAAAAATTGCGATATCTTTGCACCCTCTGCACACTCTGACTGCACGACGCGTCGCGCTGCCCTTGTTGGCGAGGCTGAGCCCTCGCTTCGCATGTGGGGCGCTGCCATGTTTCAAAAAGAAGGCGCGGCGGTCTAATTCGCGCGGCGGCACAGCATCAGCGACATCGTCACGAAGATCGTGGAAGGTGAGAAGATGAAGGCTCAACAAGGCGACGAACCAAAGTGCGGAGTGGCGCGCGCTCCTATAGTTCAAGAAGCACGTTCGTGGACTAGCCAAACAGACCACATTCGTCGTGCTGCTGCTGCTGCTGCTGCTGCTGCTGCATAAGTGTGAAAAAAAAAGGAATGCAGAGACAAACTCGCAAAAAAAAAAAGTCTGTGCGACGCCTCGCTGTAGTTGTCCTCCGACGGGACTAGCGAGCCGGCTATCTCCGGCTTGTTTGTTTTGCTCCCAGGCGTAGGAGGTGCGTGCTCACCGAGGTAGGCTTCTTTTCAATTTTCGCGGGTGTACTCACAAGACAAACTTCAGATAAAAAAAAGCCGCGCATATTATCATATAGACCGGGCCACTCCATAACTTCAAGACCCCCAGCGGCGCGGGGACGGCTTGGGGAGGAGAGAAAAGCGCCTGTTGAGCAAGCCGACCTTGGGAAGGCCACCGGAGCAGTCCATGGTGCGGACGAGGGAAGCGACGTGGTCCGCCGAAGCACCTGCGTTGTCGTCGTCGTCGGCCGCGAGGAGGGCGACGCGCGCGACGAGGGAGAGGAATTGGTCGAAGCGGAGGGCCGTCGGGGGCTTGTTGCGCTCGGGGGAGGTGCGGACAGAGCGGCGCTTCGCGGAATTCGTCCTCGCGTGGTTGGGCGCCGCGATCTGGTCGTGCGCGAGCTGCATGAGAAGCGAGTAACTCGCGTAGCCGGGAGAGAGCGCAAAGTCTTTAGCAAAGCTCCAGAAGCGCTCGAGCGGGAGGACGATGGTGACGCCGCCGTCGGGCGCGGTGCCGCCAACGCCGTAGCGGTCGAAGATGTCGCGGAGGACTTGCTTGTTAGGCTCGAGGTCCGCGAGGGCGCGCGCGACGTCGTCGCGACGCGCGCGTTTCGGAGCTCGAAGATGCGTCGTCCACGCGCGCCACGCGTCGAGCTGGAGAACGCGCCGGCGCGTCGCGGACGCTCGGCCGGCGATCACGCGCGCCGCGAGATGCGCGCCGCGGCGCGCCGCCTTACGGAGGTGGCGGTTCTGCGCCGAGACTCTGTCGAGATGTTCGGCTGCGACGCGCGCGACCTCTTCCGAGACGGCGGCGTCCGAGCGGAGGCTTTGGAAGGCTTTGGCGAGCCGCAGCCGCCTTGCCTCGAGGCGCGTCGCGAGGAGCGCGACAGCGAGGCCGCGGGCCTCGGTCCCCGCCCACCGTCGGAAGGCGAGCCTCGCCGTCGCGCGCCGCAGTTCGCGCCCGCGCAAGAAGCGCGCGACCGCGACTCGACCCAAGCGCCGGCGTCGCGCGAGCTGGCGCGTCCGGTCGACCCAGGTCGACCACGCGCGCTCGACCTCGCGGGGCTTCCGGGTGGGCACTCCTCGTTCCGAGAGCTCGGCGGCGACCTCGAGCCACTTGACGAAGGCCAGCAACACTAGTCGTTCCTCGGCCTGCCAGGCTGTGGTCGCCACCAACGACGCCAGCAGCACGCCCGCGTCGCCGCGGTGCGCGGGGGCGAGCAGCGGCACGTCGTCCTCGATCTCGCCCGCCGCCGTCTCGACGAGATCAGCTTCGTGGAGCATCATCTTGTTGCACCGCGAAACGGGCGTGCCGGCGGCAAAGGCTTTACCCTCGCGAGAGGAGTAGTGGTGATGAGCTGGCGTCGCGCGTGTTGTGTCGTCCCAGGGTCCGTGGTCGTCGCCGCGTGCGAGTGCCCCGTGGACGCCGCCAAGGGAGGAGGATGTCCGATGGAGGGTGGCAAGTACGTTGCCCCCATGCAGTACGACGTTTATGGCCGCGCGATCGATCCGCGGAACAAGATGCCGCCCCCGAACCAGGAACCATCGCCGGGCCAGGCGATGCCTCTCAGCACGTCTCGCGTCGCGTCGACGATTCCCAAGGGCGGCACGCAAGAGACCTGGACTTACCCGTCTCCCCAAATGTTTTGGAACTCGCTCGTGCGAAAGGGCAAGGCGGACGGCGCGACCGAAGCCGACATGGACGCGGTCGTCGCCGTCCACAATAACATGAACGAGCTCACGTGGCGCAAAATTCTCGAATGGGAGCAGCTGCGCGAGGGGCCCCACGAACCCCGGTTGTCGCGCTTCACGGGCCGGCCGTCGGAGTTGTCCGTCGAGGCCCGCCTCAAGCGCTGCTTCGGACACCCGCCTCCGTTCGACCGCCACGACTGGATCGTCGACCGCGGCGGCGCCGAGCGCCGGTACGTCATCGACTACTACTCGGACGAATCCCAGGCCGACACCGACCAGGTCCCCAAGCTCCACGACGTCTCCGCGGTCAAGTCTATACTCGTCGACGTCCGTCCGGCTCTTGATTCGGTCGACGCGGCTATCGACAGGTTCTTGCGCATGCCGCGTCTCCGCGCCCAGGGTCTCGCGAGCCCACCCCTCCCCTTCTTCGCTACCACGCAAATGCGCGCTGCCTCGACTCCCGACGACGACGACGACGTCGTCGCCGCCAAAATCAACGCGGCCTGCGCCAAAAGATTTGCCGCGCTTCGCGACTGTGGCGACGACGGCAAAAAGTGCGCCGACGCCGCCATCGCCCTCCAGCACTGCGTCGCGACGGTTGTCTGCCCCGAGGAGGCGGCTGCCTTCCAGCGAGCAGCCATTTCCGACGACAAGGACCAAGCCGAGCAAGCCTACGCCGCCATGGACGCCGCCTTGGCGCGATACGCCGCCGCGCACCAACCAAATTGAGTACTAGACCGACCGACCGACCGACCGACCGACCGGGGGATGAGTGCCGACGGCGGACTAGTTTTTCAAACCCGACACATTGACTCGACCCGAGCCTCCTTCGTCCCCGATGGTTGTTATCCCCGATCCGCTTCTTCTCGTGGTGTTTCGCAGTGAGGATCAGCGTGTTGCGCGCGCGCGCGCGCGACAAAGTTAGTAATTATTAGTACTATCGTATGGCGTGCTGACTTTCTTTTTTTTTCAGCAGTAACTGATGAATCCAGACGAGATAATAATACTTGCACTCTGTCGATGGGCACGACCTCCTCGTCGTTCTTTGTACATTCACAAGCAACAACAATAACAATAGGTCGGTCACACCGAGGTGTATGGGTCGAGGAACGACGGGTACTTCACCGCGGGCGCGACGCAAGCTTCCTTGTGCCCAGCGCGCCAGTGCTGCTTCTGACAGGCTGCCGAGCAATACGATACAACCCGACATTTTGAGCACACTCTGAACTTCCCTTTCGCTGGTGGTGGCTTCTCGCAGTAGGCACACCCCAAGATGACGTCTACTCTCGCGGCGTCCAACGCGCGATTCAAGTCGCCCGCCCCGTACGCGGCCGAGAAGCCTCCACCGCTCTTTTTGCAGTTTTCCGCGTGTTTCTTCATGGAGCTCGTCTTTCGCGCACGAGACACTCGTGAAAGCATACATGGGAGTCCTCGGTTACCTCGCTGTTCGTTGTTGCGAACAACGACGCGGTCGTTGGCGCTTCCAGTACCAAGCAACAGCCCGGCAGATTGGTTGTCGTGAACGACGTTGTCCGCGATGGTCGCCGTGCCTCGATGGTCGAAACCAACAAATATTCCATTAGACCAGTTGGAGAACACCGTGCATCCCTTGACGATGGCGCTTCCCGTGTCTTGAATGAGAATTCCTTCGACGCGATTCTCGTGAACGCGGCAGCAATTCAGGCGCGCCCTGCCTTTTCGCTGGATGGCGATACCGCAGGATTCGTTGCCAAAGAAATTCGAGTGATCAAACGATGCCTCGTTCCCATCATTTTCCTCAATCAAGGCGCCGCTGTCGCGTTGATTGGAGTGAAAATCGCATCGAGTTGCCGCGAGCGCGCCGGCCTTCTTCCAAACCATCAAACCCTGTTTGCCGTTCGAATGGAAGGTGCATTCTTTCAACGTGGCCGTGCCTCCGTCTCTGAGCTCGAGGCCGCATGCGGCGTTGCGGCAAACAACCACGCGGTACATAGCGAGTTCGGAATTTCGTGCAACCAGCACACCACCTTGACCCCCGTCGCTTACGACGCAGCGGTGCGCGACGACTCGACTTCGACTAGTAGCACAAAGGCACGGTCCGCTGGAGCTCTTGACGTGACAATCTCGCAAAACGAAAGTGCAACCGCATACAATAATAGCATGGAGGCTTTGTTCTGGGACTCCTTCACATGTGATGCGAAAGCCTCTGATCTTGATGATCTGGGCGGCGGCCGCATCGGTCGGCGGGGCAACGCATTGGACGGCGTGACCCCATGCATTCTTTCCATCAACGCGAATTTCGGCACACGGCGGCGCAGGTTGAGCGTCGTCATCAACGTCGAGGTCTTCCGGGTTCAGAGGATTTCTTGAGCGCAGAGTCAGCGATTTCATCGCGATGCATAGTGGAAAACGGTAAACGCCCGGCTCGACGACGATCTCCGCTCCGCTCGGCGCGCGAGCAATCGCCTCAGAAATCGAGGAAAAATCGCATCCAGGACCAACTAAAATCGTGGTCTTCGGTGCGATTGCTCGCTGCTTCTGCTGAAGTGACGCAACATCGTTCGGGTACTCGTCCATTGCCGATCGCAAAATCTCGCGGGCTTCTTCGCGCGAACAAAGAGATGCCAGAGCGTCCGCGCAACGCAAAACCGGCTTGACGACACCTTTCGGCGCGCAGACGTGCGAGCGATGCGCGTCCCACAACGCTTCATCAAAGTCGCCAAGACGCATGAGCGCTGCAGAGCGATTGCCGTAAAGCTGCCACAGAGCCACGCTACGAGATTCGTCCGTATCGCCAATAGTCGTCGTCCAAGGCCCGTCTCGTGATGCCATCGCTTTCTTAGCGCGTTTGATCGCGGTCTCGTACTGGCGCCGGGCGAGTCCGTAGTTGCCGGATTTAAACGCCTCATTTCCCGCCTCTCGACAGCTGACAATGTCCGAATCTAAGAAGACGCGGTGCTGCTCCGGGCGACGGGTCGGAAGCGGGCAATAATTCGTAGATCGCCGCGTCGACGACGACGACGACTGATCCGGCGGCTCTTTCTTCTCTTCTTCGAGGTCATTGTTGTTGTGTCGACCCAAACCTTCACTGTGGACGTCCGTATTATTCACCTCATCGGTGTCTTTTTGCCGCCGATCCAAATTCCCTTCGCAGCTAGTCGCGGTATTCTTCGTCGCGTCCGCGCTGCTGCTGCTGCGACGTTGCTCCTCGGCGGCGGCCTGCCGAGGCGCCGTCTTTGCTTCTTCGTCGCGAATTTTCACTCGGAGACGGCTGACGTGATTGGCACTTACGGAAAATCCCTCCTCGACGAGCAGCCTGTGAAGCTTCCGTCGACCCAAAGAAGGGTCGGCCAGCATAATCTCGCGCAATCGACCCTCGACGTTTTTTGGTTTTTGCTCTTTCGACTCTAGTAGCTCTGCCGGCGGCGGCTCGACATCGAAGACGATGTCGCTCAATCCGTCGACGCAGATGCCGGTTGTTCTGTCGAGACGGACTTTGAAAAATGGTTCCAAAATCGCGAGTCGACGACCGACGCGAAACATCTCGTTCGCCTTCTCGAACGACGACCACGTGACGTGGATCGCGTCAAAGACCGAGTCGTAGACCGCGATTTCCGCCAGATCGTCGTTGCCGTCCTTGACGAAGAAGGCCGCGGATTTGCGGACTATACAGGGCGAAACCACGCGACAGTAAAACGCGCGACCGTGGTGGACGCGCTCGACGCCTAAATCGCGGACGCTGATCGTCTCCAAAGCCCCAAGGTCGACATTCTGACGACTGGCGGTCTTGCGTACGAAGTTGTTGTTGGTGGTGGCGACCCACGTTTGCCCAAACCTGAATCCTCTCTTCATTTCTGCGAAAGCGTCACCGTGTGCCGCAAGACGCTGCCGAATAGTCATCGCCGCAGGACTCTCGCCTCCTTGCCCACCTCCCATCATCGAGGTCTTCGTATCAAATCCCGCATTTCCCGCGAACAAAACTCGGGCCTGCCTGTAAACTGCTTCCGCTCTTTCTTTCATTTCGTCCCCCATAATGTTCTTCTTGATTTTCTTGCTTTGTGGTGCGTGCTCGATTGATTGATTAATCAGATTGACAAGGGTTTCGCTTCAATATCGTCGACAGCACCGCGTCGAGAGGGTGCTGCGAAAGTGGGGTCTCTCCTGGGCGGCCTGGGTGGGGCTGCCCAACAACAAAAGCGGCGACATAGCTGATGGCGGTGAGGGCCCAGGGCGTTGGCGATCCGCGACGACCGCGGAAGGGGCAGGTCCCAAGGTACCGGTCCGGCGGTCGAAGGGCGGGCATTGATGCGTCGTCGCGACGATGAGGTACGTGAAAAAAATTCGATCAAATTCGCCACTGTTCTCCGATCAAACGACCTTCGCGCTCCAGTTTTTCCCACTGATAAATAATAATATACACGTTGTGTATCCAAGGTGCAGGACAAAGCGACACTTCGTGCGAAGACCGGCAGTCGCGTCGCGCGGGCGGAATCTACGCCTGGAGCGAGCATCACACTGGCGAGTTCCGCAGGCGGAACAGCAAGACAGACGACTACGTCGGAGTGTTGAGAGAAATAAATAGTGGCACAACGGAACAGAGGAATGACAGACGTCCGTCGTCAATTGGGACCGTCCGCGTCGGCGCGTCCTACACCATCTCGCGAGCTCCGCCAAACTACTATATCCAAGGTCCAGCGATGCACTCTAGGAGCTCTATCTCACCGATGCGACTCCGTCGGCGGTCTGAGCGCAAAAAACAAAGCAGTGCTGTTCCGAAACCACGTTTTAGGTATAATGCGGCTGTTTATGACGCGGACGGGCGCCCGCGCGGCGGTCTCTCCGAAAGTACAGGCGCTGTGGTACCGCGGGACGATGACCGCCGCCGCAGGAAGCCTCGCCGCTAGTTGCGCCGCGCGGTTTATAGACGGCCAGGGGTTGTCTGCGACGGACGTCGCCGTCGTCGCGGACGCGACGGAGGCGGCGCTCGCGGCCGCACGCCTCGAGCACCACCAAGCGTACTACGAGCGCCGCGGATTCGAGTTTCGGGGTGGGACCACCCCCTTCCGGAAGTACGCCGCCTCGCCCCAGCTCTACGTCACCGCCGTGCGCAAGGCGCTCCCTATCTTCGAAGGGGAACATCGGAAACAACAGTCACGACGATGATAGTAAGTTGTGGAGAAGAGAAGCCGAGGTCCTTCCTGCGGTCGCGGGGTCCCGCGCTTCGGACGAAGAAGAAGAAGGCGAATTGGAGGCGTGGCGGCCTAGGTTCCGTAGGGATCGCGCGGGATTCGACCCCTCCGATAAAATCGGCGCGGGCCGCACTCGCGCGAGGCGCAAACCCAGAACCTCAGGAAAGAAGCGGTACGAGAGGTTGACGAGAGGTAGACGTAGTGAACGCTCGCGAAGAAAGTGACTCCCTTTTTATCGTTGTTCCATCCGCCCCTCTGTGGTGTGGTGGACCCAAGGGCGCGAAGGGCGAGTAGACGAAAGGACTATCATCGCGGCAGGCGTAAGCCCTCGCCCGGAAGATCCGCCATCGTGGTTCTGGATGTCCGGCTGGCTCGCCGCGTAGTTCCAAATAATGTCGACGAGATCATCTCAGGCATCGCCAAGAATCAAATCGCGAGTATGACTCGGATGTCCGCGAAGTACTCCGGCGACTTCTCGACGACGGTCCCGCAACCGCACTCTTCCAGGTATTGGCCCCCTACTGCGCGCCTCGAAGAAGTGGAACGGACCTTCATCCCGTCCTGCAGGGCCCCTCCCTGTAGCCCCTCGCCGACAAGTTCCGAACGAGGCCGAGGAACTTGTTGGACCTAAGCGCGGGCCACCGATTCAATAAATCTCGGCGGTGATCTCGACCGACGCGAAGAAGCGGGCGGCGGTTGGTGTGGCAACCGTTGACTTCTACCCTTTTTTTATTATTTTACACAAAGTTTTATTTATTTCTTTCTTTACAACAACACGACAGTCGCGTGTCGCGTCGCGTGATGATGAGGTTCCGCGACGACGTCGCCGAGCGCGTCGGCCGCGGGGAGAGGGTGGTGGTGGTCGCCGCGAGCCGGGAAGCCCGGGTTACCGCGGTGGCGGCGGCGGCGGCGGCGCGGGGCGCGACAATCGTGACGCGCGGGTCGCCGCATAGGCGCGCGCGTGAAATAGAAGATGCTCTCGCGTCTCCGGTTGTGGTGCGCGTGGCGTCGGCGCGGCGGATGCGCGGCGGCGAGTTGCTGCGTGGCGATGCGGGCCCCCTCGTGATGGACGAGGACGCGATGCTGGAGCCGGCCGGCGCCGAGTGCGCTTGTCTCGCGCGCGAGCGCGTCGCTTTAGCGGCCTTTTCTCATGGCGCGAAAAGCTTCGCGCTGCGCGTCGCGGCGTGGCTGGGGACGACCGTCGTCGAGGAGGAGGAGACCCCCCGGCCGGTGTGGGTGCTGCCGGCCGCGGGCGAGGCGGCGCTGGCGGCGAGCGCGCTCGACGAGGCCGCGCTCGCGCGCGTCTCGTCCCTCTCGCGCCGGAACCTCGACGTCGCGCGCGAGAGCCCGGCGGACCAGCGCGAGGCCGACGTGCTGCGGGGAGCGCGGGAGTTGTGCGCGCCCGACCTAGTGGTGACCGTCGCCTTTGGAGCGCGCGCCGAGTGCGAGCGCTCGGCGCGTACGGCGGTCGAGACGTCGACGAGGTGGCGGCTCGTCGCGAGCGACGCGGAGGAGGAAGCGCGGCTCGAGGCCGTCGAGGCCCTCGCGGCGCAGGACGCGACCCTCGCGACCTACCTGCGGCGCGGGATTGCGATATGGCACGAGGGTATGTTGCCGCGGGCCCGCGAAGCCGCCGAGGTGGCGGTCGCCGAGGGACTCGTCGGAGCGGTTTTTGCGACGCCCGATTTTTTTCCGTCGACGTCGCGGCTCGTCTGGTGCGCCGGCGCCGCGACCTGCCCGCGCGACCGACGCGAGACCCTCGTCATACCATCCCCCGGTGTTTCTCCGGCGACTCGGATCCCGGCTGCGTGCTACGCGGCCCTCTGGCTCCGCGCGGCGAGGTCGAAGGAATCCGAAGCGAGCGCTTCGCGAAGGGTCGAGGGCGTCGTTGGGTTCGAGGACCCCCCGCAGCAGACGCCCCGCGACGATTCGCGGCGCCGCCTCGAGCGCCGCATCTGCCGCGAAAAGCTCCGCGCGCTCCGCCGCGACCCCGCGGTCTGCTGGCCGTGGCTGCAGGCGGGCCGTCTCTGTCGTCTCGACGCTAAAAAATGGGTCGTCGTCTCGAAAAGACCCGCCGAGCCCAGCGACGAGGTCGAGGTCCTCGCAGAGGACTCCTGGGACCGCCGGAGTGTTGTTGTTCCGGTGCGCCTGCTCCGGCTGACGGCCTTCCGCGTCTTCATGCCGTCGGACCTTTCGCGGCCCGAGGCGCGCGCCGCCGTCGGGCGATCGGTTTCCGCCGCCCTCGACGACGCGGCCGCTTCCGCTGCCGCGGCCGAGAAGAAGAAGAGGAAGAGGCCCTCCTTCATGCTGGACGACCTCGACGTCGTCCCGCCTCCCGACAGCCGCGAGGCGACGGTGCTGGAGGCGCGGCTCGAGGCCCTCAGCAGCAGCAGCAGCGGCGGCGAAGACGAGGGGCTGTCCGCCGAAGAATTGTCGCGACTCGAGGCGCGGGTGCGCGCGGTCGTCGCGGCAAGGGCGCGCGGGGACGCCGTCCGCAAGCGCGCGCGCCGCGGCCTCAAGGCCCTTGTCCAGCTCGGGCTGATTGCGAGGCGCGACGGTACCCTGGCCGCGACGCCGGCCGGAGTCGCGACCCTCGGCGTGATGGCCGAGCTCCCGAACGACCGTCGCGCTCTCGTAGTGGCGCGAACCGTTTTCGACCTCGACGACGACGACGCCGGCTGCGTCGCCGCGGAGATCGTCGCGTGTGCGGTGGCGGCGAGGGGCACGGGTGCGGCGGCGGTGACGGCGGAAGCCGCGCGCCGCGTGTACCGCGCGACCGTCCGCGATCCGTCGTTCCTCGACGAGGACGACTTCGTCGCGAGCATCACAGACCCTCCCCTCGCGGCGGCGACGCGGGCCTGGGTGCGCGGGGCGGCCTTCGACGCGGCCCTCGAGGCGGCGCGCGACCCGACGCTCTACGAGGGCGACTTTGTCCGCGCGATCCGCGCCGTCGCCCGCGTCCTGCCGGTCCTCGCCGACGGCGCGCGCGGCCTCGGGCTCGAAAAACTCGCCGGCCACCTCGCCGCCGCCGCCACGGGACTCCGCCGCGGCCTGCCGTTTTTGCCCTCCATCTACGCAGTAGTGGCGGCGGCGGCAGAAGGGCCGTCGAGGCGAGTTGTCGTCGACGACCCTCTTATGGACGAAGATTGACATAGGTAGTTAGTTAGTTAGTTAGTTAGTTATTATTATTAGGAGTGCGCGCAGACACACTTTGCTCGGCACCGAGAAAAAAGGAGTAAGTCCTCCTTCGGGGCGTCATGAGGTGCTGCGCAGAAGTTTGTTGATTCGCGGCGGCGGCCAGAGTTCGTTTCTGAACTAGTACTACGAGAGGATGGTGACGGGGTCGGGGATGCGGAGCGAACGGAGGACGTCGGCTACAGCCGGGTGGTCCCCGGGGAACTTGTCGGCGTGCGCGAAGAGGACGCGGTCGCCTTCGATGACAAAGGTGCCACCGAGGCGGAGGACGCCCTCGGGGAGTTCGCCGAATTTGAGATTAGCAGGGACCGGCGAGAGTGCGGCGACGTTGGTGAGGTAACGCCACCACGCGGCCGCGCTCCCGAGGCGCGGGACCTTGAGCTTGAAGTTTTCGACCTTTTTTATCTTGCCAAAGCCGACCGCTTCGTAAGCCGCGAAACTGTCGTCGACGTCGCAGAAGAGGCGGTCGCGGGGCAAGGCAGGGTTGAGGTCGAGGAACTTGCGCATCTTCTCCGCGGCCGATTCGCGGGGGGCGACGGATATAAAAGTAATCGACACGCCGTCCGCCGCGAGGGCGCGGAGGTTGACCGGCGCGCACCAGGCGTTGACGTAGTCCCAGCAGTAGGGTCAGGCGAGGTGGCGCAGGAAGACGACGACGTTCTTGGCTTCGTCGTCCACCACCGATAACAACTGTCGCGTCTCGCCCTCGGCGTCCATCACCTCCACCTCCCGCAGCGCCTTTGGCGTCACCAGCTGTCCGTTCACGCGGACGCTTCCGTCCTCGCAGGGCTTGCATTGCTCCGAGAAGGGCGACCAGCTGTCGCATTCGCCGCAGGTCGCCGACTTTAACCGCGTCGTCGTCACCTTGGGCACGGCGGGGGGGGGTCCCACAACAGCCGCAGACGCCGCCGGATAAAATCCCGGCGAAAGGGCCTTCCCCTGGGGGAACGCCGTCGCCGACAGCGCCGCCGCCGCGGTGGAGGAAGCCCACAGCAGCAGCGCCGTACGCATGTCGAGTTGAAGCGGGGGAGTTGAAGCTAGGGACAACGACATTCTTTCGTCTTCTGACCCCCCCTAGACTATCGACTGGGACTAGACGACTAGTCGCCCGAAGAATAAAAGCACAGCCCTTTGGGAGTTGTTCAACGAGCAATGAGATTCCCGTCGAAGTCGACCAAGAGCGTCCTTGAGGGAGGGTACTCTAGGAATTTTCGGTGGGGCATCATCTCGAAGGTACCGTGTCGTCGTAACCACGACTGCGCCAAGGATACACAGCTAGGGAGGGGCGCTCTGTGTGTTGGTCCGTTTGTGCTGCTTTCCTTCGTACGAAAAGGCCTCGCTTCGGGATGTAGAACTCTTGGGGGACTTCGGAGGCACTGGTGGGCGCGCGCACACGCTTTTTGTTTGAGAAGATTCCATTGGTCGACTGGTTGTCGGCCGTGGAGCAGTACGACACAAAAAAAAAACACGCCGAGAGACTTATCTTCGAAGAACGCTGCTGCTGGGGTGAGAGAGGTGACGGAGCCGACGGCGCCACGGACCCGGGCGAAGCGCGCTGGCCGCTGAGGCCGCGGTCCAACAACGCGCGGGTGGGTTCGATCGAGTTTGGCCGGCCCTCGCGGGTTCGAGTGGGTGCGGCAAAAAGGCAGAAGAAAGGAGATAGAGACGAAGGAAGGGAGGGGGGGGTGCGAGAGATCGTGCGGAGCGAACGACGCTGTACCTTGTAGGGGGATTCTTTCTGTTCCCGGCGACGATCCTAGTGTCAAGAGTCTTCGCAGACGCCAGCGCGAAAAATGCCAGCCGCGTAGCGGCCTTGGCACAGGCGTTGTCTTTGCATTTTTTTCAGTGAGTGTACCCAAGGAACGCTTTCGTCGAGGCCCTTCACAAGGAAGAGGAGGACGATAAGCTTCAAGATGATGTCTTTGATTCGCTGTTTGTCCGATGGTCTCGCGCGCTCCTCCCTCCCTCGGTGATGATGACGACGCGCTTGCCGACGGGCGCATAGGGCCCGCCCGAGGCGGAAGTCTGCGGCCTCGAAAGGGGGGCGACCGTCGTCCTCGTACTTGTCTGCGCTGTAGGCCTGGATTGTATCGGTTCGAAGTGCCGAGGAACTCCGCCAGGACCTTGGTGATCTGGTCTTTGAGTGAGTTCGTCGCGTTTAAAAAAGCGTCGCCTGGACATCGTCGTCGGTAGCGCCGAAGTTTTTGTCGGCAGCAGCCAGAGTCTTCTTGAGTTCGGCGCCCGTCATAGTGGGGATTATGCTGACTATCGTTCCGATCACCTCCGAAAAAAACTGAAAGAGCGCGCGCGGGACGAGAGAGACGATGTCGTCGTAGTTCTCGAGAGAGAGCGACCTGGGTGATTTCCTTGTCATAGGCTTTGGCGAAGCGTGCGTTGCCTGGGTTCGGGGGGCGCGAAGACGACGACGTTTTTGGGCGCCTTCACTTTGTTGACGCGGAGCAGCCGCGCGGCGAGCGGGGCCACGGCGGCGCCCTTGCCGCGGCCGGTGACGCAGACGCGCTCGCGTCGAGTTGCGCTTCGATCTCCTTTTCGAGCCAGACGTCGGGTTTGTTCCTTTCGTCGAGGCCGCCGACCCAGGGCCTCTCTTCGAGCAAAGGCTTCAAAGACGCGCGGCGCTTCTCGGACCACAGCGACGGCAGAGTAAAAACCAAAGTGCAATCCGCCAGCGAAGTCCGGGGCTCGCGTCAAAGACACCTGGAAATCCCCGCACCAGTCCGATTCTGCCGGGGTCGTCCCGCGAAACGCGACGACCACGCCGTCCTGCGTCGTCGCCGCGCGGCACGCGTCTTCATTTTTTATTCCTCCCTGAACCACCTCCTTGAAAGTAGCCGTCTCTTAAATCTGCGCCCTCCCGGTACTTCGCCGTCACGTTCTCGACTTTATACCCGTATCCCTCGTGATGCGCTACGCCTACGACGCTGGCGCACAACAGTCGCGTTGCGAGCGAGCTCGTCCTCCACAGTTTCTTCCGCCGGACGAAAAGGCGGAAACCTCCACCCTCCAATCTGGCTCGGCGGTGGTATGGCCAACCTCCTAGGGGCATATGTGGAAACGCAACAAACGCCCCAAAAATCGTCAACAGTGCAGCGACAACCGACACACGAACATAGCTTGGAGCTTCCTTCGGAACAAGTTGGATCGCAAATTGAACCGAAGTCTGACCGTCCGAAATTTTTTCTGTCTCTCCTCCTGACTTGCGGAAATTAATTCCTACATATCTCTCGCGGACCCCCAGAAGACTCGCGAACAAAGCGATTCAGCTCGTCGCCGCGAGATACGCCACGCTCACGAGGCTCAACGTCGCTCGCTGCAGAGATATCTCGCGGATGAAGCGATCACGCCGCGGACTGCCCCGCGCTCGCGAGGAGGCTTGAAAGTCGATTGCAGCATTACTACTGCCGAAATCTCAGAACGCCCCTAGGGGCGTTCTACAGCCCTAGAAAGAAGCCCTTGCATCATTATTTTGGTTGTCCTTGCGCAATAGATGTAGCATTCGCGAGCGGTCGTCAGCCGGCTGGAGTCTCGTTGCTTCTCGAGAGAGAGACGCCCTCGCTCTCAAACTAAGCGAAGCAACCGGAATATCACGCGTTGCTTCCCGGAAAACGCGATGATTCATGGGTGGACGGAAGGCGTTTTTCGGACGCTGCGGCGGCGCTGCCGGATTCGGCCGGTCGCGTCGTCGGTGCTGGCGGTGGGTTCCGCGGCGCTCTGCTTCGGTGGCCGCAGACAGACGACGAGCTGGCATCGTTTTGCGAGGCGCGGTGGTTTTCTCGGGAAGCGAAGCGCATGTCGGATGTGTGGCGGCGCCACGGGGCAGCACGCTCGCCATTATCGTCCACCGCGCGACGCTAGAACGGCACGGCAGATCCGCCTGCTGCGGACTCGTCTCCGCCTGGCGAGCGGCGGCGCGGCCATCGTCGTAAGATCCCACACAGGGCATCTATCGCGACTTGGGCGGCGTCGTCGTCTCGAGAGGCCAGAAGAGCCACTCCTAAATCGCGGCGCGCGGCGTGGAAGTCCAAGGCGGCCTCCTCCGGAACGGAACGCGGCGTTAGAGAAGCTGCCGAACGCGACTCGCGCCGTCCTGTTCGCGGACGTTCCGTTCTGCGCCGTCGACGCGCTGCGATTGGTCGCCATCTTGAAGGAGGCCGACCTCGACAACAACGCGACGACCTGATTTCTTTTTTCTTCATGATTATTACACCACGCCAAACCACACACGCATCCCGCGCTGTCGACCTTTCATAATAACTAACCCTCATCATGACGCCAAGGCGAGACGTGACGTCACGTAAAAAAATGGAGTCCCTCGTCGCCCGAATCGTGCCCCGCGCCTCGGGGTCGGTGGTGTGGTACGAGGTGACGACGACGTTAGGCAGCAACGGGACGCAAGTGGCGCAGACGCGGCGACGGTACAGCGAGTTCCGGGAACTGCGGCGGTCGCTACCGACGGTCCGCGCGAAGTTTCCGTCGAGGATGCCGACCGTCTCGAGCGCTCTGGGGCTCGACGAGTCCCGCGCGACGGCCCTCGAGACGTGGCTTGGGGAGGTGTTGGCGAGCTTGGCGTCGCGGGAAGTCGACGACGAGGGCGCCGTCGTGCTTCGCAAGTTTCTCGGTCTCGTCGAGGACGACGGAGAGACGACGACGGCCGCGTTCGAAGACGATTCGATCGAGGTACGCGCCGTCGAGGCCGAGCAGCGCGTGGCCATCCTCGAGCGCGAGAAGGCGGACCTCGAGACCAGAGGCCACGAGATGGAAAGAGCGCGCCTCGCAGTCTCCCGCGACCGCGACTCCCTCCTCGCGCGGTGTGCGGCTCTCGAGGCCGAACGGGACGCGCTCCGCCGCATGGCCGAGACCCTCGGCCGCCGCCACGCCGACCTCCTCCTCCAAGTCGGTGGCGAGCAGCTCGCCTCCTCCATCCGTTCCTCCTCCCTCGCCAGAGACGACGCCGACGCCGACTACGATCATCCCGACCCCCCCAAGGCCGTCGCCACCGGCGACCACCACGGCCAGAGAAGAACATCTTCCTGCTCCCTCTTGTTCGGCGCCTGTCAAGCTTCTTCTTCGTAGTAGTAGTAGTGTGTCTCAGGAGATGTCCGTTATCCGTTCCGTTGAGGGGGTCCCATCCATTATCGATTCATCGATGGCCACGGCATTGTTCAAGGAGATCGCAGCCTCGGTGCGGGAAGGGGCGAAGGACGTGGCGCGCGGGGTGCAGGGAAAGGAGACCGGTGCCACCGACACAATCGAGGCGATCTTCGCGGGGGGGTCGTTGGGGATGACCGTTTCCGACTACGGCGGGGAAGGCCTCGTGTCGGCCCTCGTGCCAGATGGCGAGGCCCAGTACCAGGGGGTCCAGCTGAACGACCGCGTCGTCGCCGTCGCGGGATCCCCCACGAAGACCTACCAGGAGGTCGTGGCCGCGATCCGGTCGCACCCGTCGCGTCCGCTGAGCCTCGCGCTCGAACGTCGGGAGAAGCGCGATTCTCGCGGACCGGGATTCGTCAATTTCCGGCTCGACGAGGAGATCGACAAGGCCGAGCGGATCTTGGAGCTGATGCTGGCGTCCCCCAAGTCGGGTCCCGACCCGGATGTCCTGCGGCGGGCGCGCGGACTCGCGTTTCTCCGCGTCACCAAGCTCGGCTTCGCCTTTTCCGGTCGGTTCGGGACGGGTCTCGTTGTCGCGAGGCTACCGACGGGCGCCTGGTCGTCGCCTTCGGCAATCGGTACGGTCGGGGTGTCGATGGGCCTGCAGATCGGGGCCCAGATCGCGGACTTTTTGATCGTCCTCAATACCGACGAGGCCGTGACCGCGCTCTCCGGCGGCGGCCAGCTCGCCCTCGGCGGCCAGGTCGGGGCTGTCGCCGGACCCGTCGGCGCCTCCCGCGAGGCGAGCCTCGCCGCCCAGCCCGAGGCGGCCGCCCCGATCTACACCTACTCCATTTCCAAGGGCCTCTTCGCCGGCGTCAGCCTTGAGGGGTCCATCATCAACGAGCGAAACTCCGTCAACGAGCGCCACTACGCCTCCCCGGGCGTCCGTGCCGCCCAGCTCCTCAACGGCCAGGTCAAGCCCATGCCCGCGGCTTCGGCCCTCCTCGCCGCCCTCGCCGCGATCGACGGCGGCGCTGCCCCCACCTACGCCCCCGACGTCCTCCAGCCCGCCGACGCCTCCAACCCTTTCCTCCCCCCGACCACCGTCTGATCTGATGGAAGGGTAAGTGTTGTGAAGAAGAATCTGAGGTGGACGACGAAGAAGAAGAAGTAGAAGAAGAAGAAGAAGAAGAAGAAGAAGAAGAAGAAGACCTCGCGATGATTATGATGGTGTTGTGGGTCGACCTCATCATCGGCAGCAGCGCGTTCAACCCGATGATGAATGCGGCGCCGCGTCGTCACTTCGTCCCGAAATCGCTCGCAGGGACGACGTCGACGGGAGACATGTTCGACCTCGCCGAGCAGGTGGTCGAGCTCGGCGTGGACTACGAAATGCGAAACGTCAAGTTCACGCAGTTCGGAGGATCGGGGGAGAAGGTGCTGTTCGTGCCGGGAATCGAGTTCAGGGGAGTGTCGGTGGCGGCGCAGCTCGAGTCGCTCAGGAAAAACGGTTTCGAACCGTGGGTGTGCTGGGTTGACGGCGCCGATCGGACGCCGTTTGGCGAGCTCTCGGACGCCGTCGGGGACTTCGTGGAGGCCAACAACGTGAGCGTGTTGGTGGGGGAATCGTTCGGGGGCCTTCTCGTTGCCGACCTCGCGGTCCGGCGCCAACTCGAAACAACGTTCGTCCTCGTTAACCCGGCGACGTCGTTCCGCCGCACGTTCTGGACGCGCGCGGGCGAACTTGTGGCGACCGAGGGCGCGACCTACGCCCCGGCCGTTGGCGCGGCCGTGACCTTCCTCGCTTCGGACTCGCGGATGGTCGAAAAGAGCGTCGAGGAGCTGTCCCGGCTCGACGTCAGCAGCCTCGGGCGGGCGGTGCGATCGGCAGAAACGCTCGCGAGACTCGTGCCCGCGCCGACCTTGCGGTTTCGGGTCCGCGAGTGGCTCGACTACGGCTCGCGCCGCGTCGACGCCGCCCTCTTCCGCGCGCGCGGTCGGCCTCACCCGCGCATGCTCCTGCTCGCGGGCGCCGAGGACCGCTTCCTGCCGTCGGCGGCGGAAGTCGACCGCCTCGGCCGGGTCTTTCCGAACGCCACGGTCAAGATCCTCAAGAACGGCGGCCACGCCCTCATGGTCGATCCCGAGCGTCTCGATTTAGGAAAAGCCCTCCGCGAGACGTTTTTCGCGCGCGACGACCCCGTCCTCGATTTCGCGCGGCCGAGCCCCGGGAAGCTCGCCTCGACCCGCGCCTCGCTCGTCACTCCCCTCCGCCGGCTCGTCTCGCCCGTCTTCTTTTCGACAACCCGCGACGGAGGGGTCGTCCGCGGCCTCGGTGGCGTCCCTGTCCCCAGGGACACGGGCCGTCCGATGCTCTTGGTCGGCAATCACCAGCTCCTCGGTCTGGACCTCGCGTTTTTGATCGACGAATTCTTGCGCGACCGCGACGTCCTCCCCCGCGGCCTCGCGCACCCAGCTGCGACAGGGGCTCTGGGGGATTCTCGCCGCCGCGCGGCGACCCCGACTTGGTGGCTCGCGGGCGGGGACGCACCGCGCGTCGAGTTCGACGACGCTTTTTTTACTACGTTCGGCGCCGTCGAGGTCACCCCCAAGAACTTCTTTAAGCTCATGAAGGCCAACGAGACGGTCCTGCTGTTTCCGGGGGGTGTCCGCGAGTCGAACCACGGCAAGCGCGAGGCTCACGAGCTCTTCTGGCCTAAAACGACCGACTTCGTGAGGGTCGCCGCCGCCTTCGACGCCGACGTCGTCCCCTTTGGCGCCGTCGGCGTCGCGGATTCCTTCCAGATCCTCCGGGACAAGGACGAGCCCTTGTTTTCCTCCTCCGGCCCGCTCCCGGTCCCCTCGGCCCGACGATGGGCGGGCCAAGAGGAGGACTTCCGATTCCCTTTGGTCGTTCCCTCGCCGCGAGGCCCCGCTCGCGTCTACTTTTACTTCGGCAAACCCATGTCTACCCTCGGCTTGAACCCCAAGGACCGCCCTGCCTGCGCGGCCTTTTATGCCCGAGTCAAGGCGACCGTCCAATCCAACATCGACACCCTCCTCGCCGCGCGACGGAAGGACCGTTTCGAACGACCCGCTCCGCGCCTCGCCTACGAGGCCATCATCAACCGCGGCTCATCATCATCATCATCATCATCATCATCGGAAGCTTCCGATTCCGCCGCCGATGATTCCACCTCCATTTCCCAAGCTCCCACATTCCCACCCAACACTTTGCTGAGCAGGTTGTAGAAGTTGGTTGTTACAAGCATATTCGACCATAAACCAACCCCGTTTCAGTCTGCGGGTTTTTTGAGCGGGAAATCGGTCGATTTGGACCGGAATTTCGCTCGGGCCTCGGAGGGGGTCCTCTTTGGCTGCTGTCCGTGAAGGTACAAGTGACTCCGGGCGAGCCCGTACGACTCATATACACTATGCTTGAAGTTGGCGACTGTATGACGAGTCCAATCTCGACACCCTACGTGCCGCGAGCGGTCGGAAGCGACTCAAGACTCAAGTCGGACGGCAGAGCGGCTCCGATACGCGAGGGGACTGTTCCTAGTCCCCTCGCCGCGCTTTTCGAGTGTCGAGGTCATCACCAGAGTCATGCATATAGCTAGTCAGCGACGTTATCCTCCTCCAGAGTCAACGCGGATAGAATTGACGCGTCGATCGCAGGATGGAAGGAATGTTTGCGCTTGAGACAGACGCGCGGCCTCTCTTTGTCGCTCGATTTTGGCGTGTTCGAACTCGGCGGTGCCCACGTCCTCGCAGCAGTATAGACGAGTTTGTACTCGCGGGCGACGCGAGAGAACAGCTCGAGCCGGAGAGGCGGAAGGTTTTTGGGGCCAATGCTGTCGAAGACGCGCTCACGTTGTCGGCACGCCATCTCACGTTCTGTTCCGGTGTTTTGTTGGCGGTAGTACCGCTTTGACTGGCCCCAGCCGTACTCAATGCCATCGCCGGCAAGCTCTGGGTGGATTTCGGCGACGAGAGTAGGATGTGGCCACGGTCAGGAACGAGCTGCTGGAGGAGGTTGAGTTCGTTCTTGAAGTCCGGGCAATTGCCGAGGATCTCCTTGCTTGAGGTCCCCGAAACGATGTCGCCGCACTTGTCGAGCTGGCCGCTGAGCGAGCGATACGTGTCCCAACGAGTGGTCGACCTCAATTAGGAACTGGCGACGAAGGCACCAAATCTCCATGACATCGAGGACGTCCTCGACCTGAAGGAGAAATTATCCGAGTCCCAGAAGCCTTGGTCCTGCTTGCCAACCTCGAGTGTCTAGCTAGACAGCCGCAGACTGGAACCACTTGACGCCGCCGCGCTCAGATAGGAAGACCTTTTCTAAGGGGGCTTGACTGTCGGATCGATCGCGAGGTCGACATCGTTGTCGCCGTCGCCGTCTTCTTCGTCGTAAACGTCGGGATCTGTCACGTTGGTCGCTACTTGACGAAGCTTGTCATGCTTTTCACCTGCGTTGTAAAACCAGTGGAGCCGGGTTGGTGTGAAGCGCGTTTCGTCCCTGGAGGCCATCAACAGTTGCAGGAGTGTCCAGCAGCACTTCCAGTAAATGCGCTGCCGACATGTTGTCGCGCTCGTCGGTCCTCAGTGAGGAGCTAGCAGCGCCACGCGAAAATCAGGAGACACAGCAAACTCTCACCTCTGAAATTTACTCCCTAACCCTTTCATTTTCTCCCTTACCACTTAATTATACTCTCTAACCCTTTAATAATTTCTTAACTACTAATCGACAGATGTTTTACTCCTTACCACCCAACGCCCTGCGTGCTCACCACCTCACCCTGACACGACTCGTGCGAGAATTTGGGAGGGTTTGGGGTTAAAATTGATATTGGATATCAAAGGGAGGTCGAGGACGCGTCGATCGGCATCCTGGCCCAAGGCAGTGGCGACGCTGAGCACATTCTACAGACAAAAGTAGTTTTTACTCCTAGACTAGATGTGTGCTATCGACGAATCCAGCTTGGGCCGGGATGCCGATCGACGCGTCTTTGGCCCTCCTGGATGGCCTAACAACGAACTTGACACTCACAAAATCGTGCACTATGTTGTTATGGTTCATGGTCGTCGAATATGCTTGTAGTTTTTCTACATTTGGCTCAAGAGCTGAGATTTTGATCGGTTGTATTAGTTCCGTTGGTGTTTTAACGTCGGAAAGATGACGTCAGAATCGAAAGTTAAAATTTTGATCCAGTGGTCAGGCCGTTACTCGCTACGTCAGTTTGTTGACGGCGTTCTGTGATCGCGAATGCCGAATGATCGCGAAATGTCGTGCACGAGCACCGGGAGCTCGGGGACCTGCTCTTCGTGGCGGTCGTCGACGAGCGCCGAGTGGAGCGTTCGAGTGTCGGAACGAGCGTGCCCGTGGTTCCGGTTCGTGCGCGTGTCGCGCGTACGGTATCCGCTCGAGATCGGCGATCGCATCTCGAAAGAAGAATGGGACGAGTTCCTGAAGAAGATCCGGTCCGTCGCCAACGAGAAGCAGTTCCGGTGGTCCCGCGGCTCTGATTTTCTTCGCGCGGCGCGGACACGACGACAGTTTCAACGAAATATGCGCGTGAGCGAGGCCGGCGAAGCCTGGCTCGAACTTCTCGGGACGACGATCCCGCACCTCTGCCAGGAGTTTACCGAGCGCTACGGCTCGAAGGGCCTCTTCGCGTCCCTCGAGCAAGCAAGCTCGAGCTGCGTCGTCACGTACAACGTCAAAATCTTGCTCCTAACTCACCTCGAGGAGTTGTAACTTTAATTCATTGCGCGGGGATTAGGCGGTGGAAGGCGTCCGAGAGGGCATCCACGTAGTGCGGGGGTTTTGCGACGTAGGCGGGCGCCTTGGCACGGAGGTCGTCGAGAACGGTCGCGCTCGGGAGCAACGAAAGCGACGCGACTTCTGCGGGGTCGATGACGAAGTGGGTGTCGACGACGCGCAGGAAGAAGACCGTAACGATCTCTCGGTCGCCGGCCGCCTCGATGGGCGCGACGAAACCGCGCACCAGATCGCTCGCGCTCGCCCGGCATCCGAGCTCCTCCCGGAGCTCGCGCACCGCCGTCTCTTCGATCGAATCGTCCAACGTCACGTGCCCGGCGCACGACGTGTCGAGCATCCCCGGATTTGTGTCTTTCAATGCGGATCGCCGTTGCACGACAAATCGACCCTTCTCGTCGTACACCCACACCTCGACCGACCGGTGCCAGTCGCCGTCTCGGTGCACCAATTGCCGTTCTTTCACCACCGCGCTCGCTCGAATCTCATCCTCCTCCAGGACACGATCCGCTGCCGGAGGAGCCTCGTACACGCGAAACATCTCGAGGGGGTCCTGCGCCTCGCCCGCCGCTACGACCTCCACACTCACCAACATGAAGAATTTCGGACGGCACCCTCGAGGGTTTAGGATTCAGCTCAAAGTTCAAGCGGAGGGCGGTGCGCTTCTTTTCTGAAGCTTCACACTTTGGTTAAATATTAAACCCTTCTCATCATCGAGAGGGCTAATTTTTCAACAACCAAAGGCTGGTAATTAACGCGCGACTTATCTAACTAATAACTTTGGCGAGGAATCTCCCAGGAAAAAAATTGGCCCGCACTTGGCGCGCTCTCCTTTTCAGCATAATGAACCCTCGGTCGGGGGCTCCCGACAGGAGGTCCGAGCCTCAGCAGCTAATACGATTTTACGTCGAAACTGCAGAGAAATCTGCTGCCTCTTACCCTTATCCGTCCGTTGAGAACGTGATCTCTTTCTCACCCTTCTTCTTCCTTTTCTACACAGTCTAATAGTCCTCTGATTTGTGCCTACGCTCATCATCATGGTCTAGCGCGTCCCGAGGTATTGCAGAGAAATCTGCTGCCTCTTACCCTTAATATGGGGCGTTATCCGTCCGTTGAGAACGTGATCTCTTCCTTACCCTTCTTCTTCCTTTCTACACAGTCTGATAGTCCTCTGATTTGTGCCTACGCTCATCATCATGGTCTAGCGCGTCCCGAGGTATGTAGCACTGTACACTTAACCTTTCTCGTGTAGTTCTAGATGCCGCCTGTCGTGTTCTGAGGATATAGGGAACATAACCTTCATTCCCCGAATTCGCCTTTTCCAGACGTACACGATGAGACGGGATGGTTTCCCAGGTGACTTACCACTGCTTGCTAAATGCTCTGCAGGTTATGGGCCCAGGCGGGTCCCTGAGAAACCATGTGTCAACACGCACGTAACCTATGGGTATTGGGCTGTTACCGCGCCAGCTCAGCCTCGACATGTGACACGCTTGTCAATGTCAATATATCGCCATTACCATTGGGCTGTATATAATATCTTTTTAGCACACGTGATCGTGTAACCTTGTGTGCACCTGTTCATAGCATCGTATTGTCATGTCAATGTTGATGTGTGTGTAATTGGCTAACCTGTACTCTTGCACACATGTTATGGAATATTTTGGGTACGTCCACTCGTACATTATATGGCAATGCACTTAACAAGCTCCTTGAGAGCACCAAAACTAACCAGCTGCCTGAGTGACTACGCTTAGTGACGCTACTCTGGACTCACAGCTTGCACAGTCGTCATATAGACACATTTTCCATCGAAAAATCGATGAGTGTACATAGACACCGATAGACAGACCCCCTTAGAATGTCTAGACAGTGTCAACTGCGTGACTGAACCCACAGGTTCCCCGTCAACTGCTATGCCAGAACACGCAGCACGAGCCGCACCTAAGGCGATCACAGGTGCGGATATATTGAAGCTCGAAGCTCCTGTAGTTGAGTTCCTCAATGAGGGCAACGGCTTCCAGATTCAGAACCGCAAGGTATCCTTTCAAATCAAGCATATCAAGCAATTACTACGGTCCAGTCATGCCGATGCTTTCCTCGAGTACGACTCGTACGAAGCATATACTCGGCCATGCAAGGACTACGAGATCCCCCGGAATCAAATTCTCGATCGCGTTTTCCTGGAATGGAAGACCGATAGGGCTGATGATCTCCATTTAACTGTTGATGAGTTACTCCCTGAGTATCAGGAATGGCATTTCACCAACGAAGCTTTTCCCCACTTACCTGATGCAGAAGTAGCTCAGCTAACTACCGTCTGTTACGACTATGAAGTCAAGGCATTACGTCCTGAAATCAACGCTCGTTTCTTAGAAGAGGAACGAATCTTAAATCGCGCGCACCCGAAGGCACTAGCTTTCGACACTCGTGTTCGTGCCCCGGTTACCATGTTCTCATTAACAGCAGCTGACTGGCACACTTACCAGAACACGTACGCTACCTTTTTACATACTTACTTCAATCTTGAAAGTATTGGAAAACCAGCACTTGCGGCCTGGCCCGCCATCAATGAGGTATACAACAAAAGTTATTTACCCAACAAGGCTCGAGCCATTATGCTCATCGCCTTTAGTCACTACGAGTCTATTACGACTACTGATGTGTCCTATTTGAAACAGCAATTTAACGCTGTTGTTTATAATCCTAACTGGTATGTCCATGTATTTATCGAAGCTGTCCTAGCATTTTGGCAAATCTCTTACCAACTTAACCAGGAAGAGACTGACTTTCAATTCGACTTTGGCACTCTTTGTAGAAAAATCTATGAAGAGATACATCGCCATTATGCCGATAATACCAGCAACAATCGTTACGATCGTGGTTGGGTAGATTGGTGTTATATGTATGAAACCCGATCTTCATCTCGGCCTGTGCCAGAAGCTGAACGATTGTGTCACCCTACCAACCCTAGCTATATTTTAGAATACGCATTAGACCTATACAATGAAGTATCAAATGGGTCGAACAAAAGACGCTTAAAACGCCCTGTTTCTTGGCAACCCTATGTCGAAGGTTTATCATCTCAACCAAAGCCAAAGTTACTACTTACAAACACTTTGGATTCATCAGACAAAAGTCTGACTCAAACTGCTAACACACTCGCCTTCATCACTTCGTCCCAACCTGGTACATCTTCCACGTTTAATGCTAGACGCTTGCGTAACTCCAATGATGCTCGCCAGCCTTTCTCTCGCAGCGATTTATCGTATTATCGTTCTGGTGATTCTTACGTCACCAAGAAAACTGCCGGACAGTCCCATGACCGTCCAATTTACCCCCTCACTTTTGACAGGTCCTCTCGGTCTAACATGAAATTATTAGATCGAACAAACCACACCTTAAACACCCTGCGAGAGCAGTGTAGTGAACTTACGAAGCATGTGACAGATAATGATACCAGGGCTTAGCTACAACAGAATATCAACAAGTTATTTGAGACTCTATTACAATCAGCTGACATTCTGTCAACGACATCTACTGAGGACAACAGTAGTTTACTTCGCCTAAACGAACAGCTCATATTTGCAGAAGACATCATTTATGATGTAGACGTTCATCTATCCTCGACCGAAAAGTCGTTAAACTACGTGGAGCCACAACACCATACTGTTGTTACTGCTCCCACCCCAAAGGCAACTCCTCTACAAACACACAGGGTAATCCCTCCAATCTTGTACCTAACTTCTTTACTGCTTCCGCCATCTCGGCTGTACCACCAGCATTATTGTCCTCGTTATCTTCACAGGTCCAATCTGCCCTCGACGCACCATCACAAGCCGAAACCAAAGGGATGCCGATCATACTTCGCTATCGTCATTTGATGAAAAGCACGGCATGGCTGATGAGGCTGACGAACCGTCACCACCTGTTCAACCGATTATTATTCCAACGATCTGTTATTGCTGAAGACACAGCCAGCCTCTCCACTACTTGCCCACATTCGGAAAACGCCTTCCTCACCAACTACATGAAGGTAAACAGTGTCCCTCCACATTGCTCTTTTCTATATTTTGACTCTTGTGCTACCATCTCATTGATGTCCACTTACGATTTTGCAATACCCAATCATATAATTCCATTGGATTCCAAATACGCGCCGATTGTTATTCAGACGGCAATACTGGCATACTACAACGCGCTCCAAGAGTTTTACCAGATCGCCCGTGGATTCGCCCTTTGGTTCTCAATCTTCGGAAACAGAACAAGTTTGTTCAGCAAAATGCGCAATAAGTCGACGACTACTTTCGCCCAGTGTTTCTCTCACAAAGTCCAATCTCCGCAAACCCTCGTCATGTTACTTTGTTCTGGTTTGTCAACTCCGGCGTTCCTGTCTCAAGCCACTAATGACTTAGCTTAAATATCAATGTAAAAGTTGCGTTGAGTCTGATGATACGCTTGTTCGTATGTTACACCTTTCCTACTGTATGTATTTGAATCTCTCCCGCCTTTATTAACCACCTTCACTAATCTCACCAGAGGAAAGGCACATTCTATTGTGATATAATTGGATCATATCCTGCACAAACAGGAATTTACAAAACAGCATAAGACAGAAGACTTACACAGCTGGACGACACTCTTTCGACACAGCGTTGTCTGTCATCAAGCTACTCCAGCCGGTACTACTGGCGGAGATGACGCCTCCACATAAGTGCTGTCATCAAGACCATAAGTGTGGCATCCATACTACGATTGCTGTGTCGTGTTGTCGATAGTTCCCGACCTACCTCTGTGGCGACTACCAATCTAGGGAAAGATGGATATGCATCGCACGCAGATATTCGCTGGACCAATTAAACTATCGTCGTGGCCCATCCTCCATCCACGCCCCTTCCTAAAGATCGATGATCTGGCTATTTTAAGCGCCTTTGGCTACCTAAACACATGTCCAGGACTGGATCGGGTGTTCCCGATCCTCCATATGTCCCCGTTCCTTAAACGTTTGCACCTCTCTCGCACAGGTTCTGCTCAGCCTATGGCTGACCTTGAGTCTCAATATGTGCTGCTTCGCTTTCACTCACAACAGGCTTGAAACAGCACTACTCTGTTCAATCCGAGTGTACTTATCATCAGTGGTGCTTTAAACGCTCCTCTATGGAGCCGCTACCAATGCAACCATCCTATACACGGGGTTTTACAATCCTATATAACGTTTGCCAGCTTACACAACTGCCCACTCCGTGTCCTATTACATAACCGTTTTCGAAACCAACCAACCGTCACACAGGTTATTACTTAACCTCATCAACATCACACAACCTGCTTCTTGCGACTGGTGCCACCATTCCGACGGCAACCTCACCATAGAGAACGCCACCACCAAATATCAAACATCAACGCCTTTGGAAGCACGTATACGTTCACTGGCGACATCCCCCACGACCGGGACAGGTCATATATTGGAGCCGTTTATGGGTTGCGGTATAGTCAAGCCTTCCCAAGTTGGCTCCGCTGCCACCTATGGCACCGCCATACAAAACTTCTTGCCCAGATGTATGTGATGCCTGGCTGCCTTACCTACAAGGCCACCGACAATTTGACTGACTACAGGTTCTCATTTTGCTCTGGAAGATCACCATTATCTCATAGTCGCTATATAGGATCTTCGTGGAAGTGACCGCAAACTCGGCTCTAAAATCCATCGCTTGCCCATTGCCAACCGTAGGGTATGCCAATATTATTTTACTCGACCCTCGCAACGGGAAATTAAGCTACCCCACTCGACCGGAGTTGATTCGTGCTAACAACCACACCAAACAACAGGAATCTTTCTCTTGTCTCTACGCCATGACCTTTGCTGTGACATGGCAGCAATGCTCTGCCTACCGGTACGTACAGCACTCTGGCGCGGCACGCTCGCTCCTGTTGCCGATATTAAATCCCTTATGTTGGACCCTACCTTCCAACATACTGCTGCAGTGACTAAGAAATCCTATGTCCAATTTCATGACCATTAATCAAGCTTCCACCACGTGCAGCACAGATACCGTCTTTAGCACAAGTGCATGATGTCATTCCAGCAACTGCTGGACCGAAATGTCGTTAAACTTATATCTTCGTCCTACGAAGATACTCGTTACTCGTGATGATGAGGATGCACCTCCAAGTGACCCTGCTGTGCACCAGGATGACGACGCACCGCCTTCCCTGCCTTAGACACCGAACTCAAGTTCGATGTTCGGCGCAAACAACATTCCCGCTCATCCATTCCTCGTAAGTCCCTCGCACACGGATCCACCGATATCTCAATGCCAAAGAACGTGCCAATCGCTTTCACCGGGTGCATCACTGCCCCAACAACGTCGCTGCCAGGCCCCCAACGTACCTGCTCGCCCTGGATTCTCTGCTTCTGACATACCATATCGCGACATGCACCGACCATCGCACACAAAAGCGCCACCCGCACGACAATGCGACCAAGCCTTCTTGAGCAAACTCACAAAGCCGGCGAAGTCTGGGCGTGCGACGGCGGCTATGTGACCATCCATCGAATGGGAGGCTTCATCGTAGTCTTCAAGGAACTCACGAAATTTCTCTTGGTGTACTTTACACCACCACCACACGGAGTTCACTCAAGCTCTGTTTTGTGTATGACTTCTGTCGTACACAACTCAACGTGCACATGCGCACCCTCTCGCTCCGATGCATTCAAGCCTTACTAGCCAGCACATTACCTCCATACCGCGTCGATAAGGGCATTCAACTCATCGCCTTTCCGCCGTACATGCACCATTTAACTTTGAAGTTGAGTCTGCCATCGGTTTCATCGTCCGCCTCCTCAACTCGCCTTCGTTCTCTCCTATGCTCACTATCGTGGCGCCAAGATCGTGGAACCAGCTATCATGTTCCATGGGCGGTGATACACACCGTTCAAAGCTACAACCTTCTCCCGAACGCCACGCTCGAGCGCATTCATCATGCTATTCTGAGTCCGCAACAGCTACTCTACAACCAACTCAACACTCCCCAACACGATATGCTCAAGATTTTGGCGCTGAATGTTACCTCCTTGGAGCCCCATGAACACCACAAGTGGGAACCGTGCCGCCGCAAAATATTATCTCTGTTGCGCCAACGCGCAAAACCCGCTCGTCTCCCCACGCGTCGACCATCCGCCTGACGTCGTCCTCAACCGAAAACGGACAAACGTTTCGTCAAGCTGCAATTCGCCCATGTTGCAGCATCCTACTCGATCCTGAACTAGCTCCTCCGCCTCACGCTCCTCCCGCGCCTTTCTCGCTCACACCCCACACCACTATCCAAGACCATGTCATTCAGAGGGGACAGGACATATCCTCAGAGGGGCACTCCCCACCTCCTTCAGCTCCTTCTTCGTCCCCTACTCCGCCTCTTCTCCCTCTTCTGCTACCGACGAATCTGGCTCTATGTCACCGCCGCCCTTGCTTCCTTCTTACAAAGACGACTTTGCAGATGACCTCATTTTGTCCCAGGTTCCAAACAGCCTAACACCCGCAAGGCCACTTTATGAAAACTATCGAGCCCGGTTACAAGCGTCTACTATTGGTGCTTACAAAGCCGCTGGTGGCAAACTCGCCGATTTCCGCTGGGATCTTCGCCACAAGCACGTTCAAGTCTCCGCCCTCTCCGCCCTTCATCTCGTGGTGGTATCCTCTGGTCTGCTATCTGCTCAGAGGGGAACATGCGTTGTTAGCTCGTCTTCTTCTCCGTTGCGCACTGACTTTGCCCGCTACCCGCACGTCGATGGTTACTTCGCCCACGCCAAGTGCATCCAGCATCCCAGCTGCGTTGCTGATGGTTCACCTGCGTGCCCTATTCCTCAGCCCCTTATCTGCGTTCACTGAGCACGCTGCTGCCTTCGGCACTTCGCCTGGCAGCACTTACGTACCTGGCGCCGACCAGCTTATTGATCACAACTCCTCCGAGTTTGGCGCTACTTCTGCATCTCTGGCTGACTTGGAGGAATACGTTCTGGTCTCTACAGGTTTATCACCCAGGTCTTACGTACCGACCCTACTATCCATATCAACTGGAATCTGCCCTACTACTCCTACTGACGCTGTTTCCGCTTATCCCGAAGTTGCGCACACTGCGCGAACCGCAACGTCGCTAAACTATTTCACCAGCCGTTGGTCCTGACGTCTACGACATTATCCGCTTTGGCTGCTTCAAACTTTCCTTACCCGACGGTGTCTCTCGTCCTATTGACAGCAAGATGGTGCTGAAGATTAAAACAGACTCTGCAGGCAAATACGTTAAGCACAAGGCTCGCCTCGTACTACGTGGCTTCCTAGCATCTCTTGGCGCCGATTTCTTTGGTACCTTCAGCCCCATGGCCACCATGACCGCAATCCGGGTACTACTAGCTATTGCAGCATACAAGCAATTGCCTGTCTACCATGCAGACGTCCCGAACGCCTTCGTTCAGTCTGACATTGATGCCAACGTCTATGTTCAGTTACCAGACGGCATCAAGCTTATCGACCCCGATGACGCTAAGTACAAGGGCCGACGTCTACCGAAACTGCTGAAGTCACTTTATGGACTTCGGCAATCATCCTTTGGAACAAAGGATAGACGGCTTCTTCCGTAGCGGCTTACAAACGCCGCATTCGGACTCTTGCCTATATGCTCGAGTATCCGCACATGCTAAGTTCGTCGTATGCAGTGTGTCTGTAGACGACATTGTTGGCCAATGACGACCCTCTTACTGAATTACAGGATGCCCTACAAACGGTATGCTGTAGAGCAGTTTGAACCTGTCCATACCTCCTAGGCATGCGTGTGTCGCACATCTGACGGCCATTTCTCTGGATGTGCAAGCCAAGCTGGATGAACTCTTCGCTGATCACCCAGTGGCAGCAGCAATGCCTCAAATATCCTATGTCATCGTCCTTCAAGTATAAAGATGGCACTCCCAGCTCTGAAACAGAGTTGTACATCAATTCGCACTTTGCCACCCTCCTTGGCAAGCTGGTGTTCATGCAAGTTGCCTGCAGACCTGACTTCTCGCAAGCCTTGGGCAGATGTTCGTGGTATGCATGCACCCTATGTTCACGTCAAATGCTAGAGCATTTGCCGCTACCTCAAGAAGCCGGAAAACCGCTCACTTCGCCTCTGGTTCCATCCTAAAGGTAATGTATTGAAGCCCACCTTCGCACTGTCTCCGCTAATCGAATTGATCTATCCACTGTGGTCGACTACCAACCGCAGGATGTATATACTGGACAGTTTGCCTTAGTTGCCAAGGTTGACGCTGACAATGCCCCTTCCTTAGCACAGGAAGATAAAATCTACCACCGGGTTTGTCTTCTATCTTTTCAACTGCGTGGTTGGAAAAGCAAACAACCGATTGTCTCCTGCTCAACTCACGAAGCTGAGTTGATTGCCCTCAGTATTTGCGCGGATGAAGCAGTTTTGCTACGGAAGCTGCTGTTGGAACTCTCCTTTGTCGTCAACCTTCCACGTCAACAATGCTAATGGTGAGAACACCGTTGATCCTGTTGACGTCGATGACAATGACAACCCAATTGCTGAAGATATTCGCTTCATCAGAAGCCTACCTCTCTTGTCTGACAATGCTGCCGCTGTTCACATCTAATAACCCAGATGGTCCTCTCGATCA
>JAQMWT010000187.1:0-20217 GCA_029834535.1 Chrysophaeum taylorii
TCTAGTCGACCTTGAAATTTCCGCAGTCGCACATATTCCGCATCCAGGCGTCTTTCTCTCGCATGCTGGGCCTCGGGTTCGCTTCCACTTCGGGCTATTCCTGCTGCGTCGCGTATGCGCAGGGTTTCCTGCGGTCGCGCGGGTCGCGCGGCGGTGGGTTGGTGGGCTTGCCGGGGTGCGCCTTCTGCCACGCGTCGAACTGGATCTCGTGCCGGAGGATCAGGCTTTGTACTTCAGCGAAGGTGTTGTACTGGTTGGGCTGATCGCATCGCGCCATGTGAATCTTTTGCTGCAGCTTCGTCGATGCCAGTCCGGCGATCATTTGGTGGATCATCTCGATGCTATCCATCCACGTTCCCGTCAGCGCCGTATAGGCCGTGGCCTCCTTCCGCAGCGACTTGAGGTAGGTCAGAACCCAAGACTCGCCCTCCTTCGGCGTGATGGCTTGCGTGATGTTCCGGACTTTGAGGGACGCTCCCTCGGGTCGAGGCGCGGGCCAACAGGCTTGGCGGAGCTGCTGGAGGATTCGTTTCACGTGGGAAAGGTTCAGGTCGCGAAGCTGCCGGGTCTGTCCCTTGTACGGCATCTTGCTGTCGACGTGGAATTGCAGATAAAACGACTCGTGGTGGCCGAGCGAAGTACGCAATGCCTCTGCCGCCATTCGCCCTTCCTCCAACGTCGGATTCACGGCCTGGCGCACGTTGTCCGCGAGGCCAAACGAAAGCGACTTGATGGCATAGTGGTCCTTCGACAACTCCCCGACGATGAGGGCGGCCTCGTGATCGAAGTGCCGCTGGTCCTTGCCCTCGATGTCCAGCTTGATCATCTCCAACTCGAGGCGTCGGTGCTTCGGGGCGGCCGCGTCCTCGTATCCTCGGGAAGCCAGGGCGGTGGATGGCCCTTGACCCGTTGCGGCCCTTACCAGCGCGGCGACGATCTTGTCGGCCTCCGTGGGCTCCTTCTCTTCCTCTTGGGCTCGCGTGCGATTCGCCTGCTCCGTGCGTCGGACCGGCGGTTCGCTGCTCGGCGGTTCGGAGTCGGATTCTTCGCGATCCGATCCGCGGGGCGATTCGGGTCGCGGTGATTGCGCTCGCTGCTCTCGACGCGTCTTTAGCGAGCGCAATTCCGCCCGGAGATCTTGGATCTGGGTCGCTGCGGCTTCGCGAGCGTGCTCCGCGTCCTCGCGAGCGCGTCGGAGCTCGTTCTGAAGGGCTTCCTTCAACTCGCGGGTGGCGGTTTCGAGTCGAGCCGTCGCCGCCTCCTCGATCTGCGCCGCGATTTCTTGGGCAATCAAGCTGCGCTCTTCCTCGCGCTCTTGCGCCTGCTTCTGTATCTCTCGGGCAAACCTATCGCGCTCTTCCTCGCGCTCTTGCGCTTGCTTTCGACTCTCCTCGTCTTGTATTCGGATCCGCTCTTGCAGCAGGCTTCGCACTTCTTCATCTTGCCGGGTGCGCTGCTGCAGCTGGTCTTGGAGCAGCGATACCATCTCCCGCAGCTCGCGAACCTCTCGGGAGCTTTCGGCGGTGCGCTCGTCGGCTGGTTCGGTTCGAGTCGTAGTCGTGGCGCTTGGCTGCTCGCCCGTCGACTCTTCCTCCTTTCTCTCTTCGGCTTCTGCCGGTCTTTCGGTTTCTCGGCCTCGCTCGTGTTCGGCGGCCGGCGCCGGCGCGTGTGGCTGCGTCGGCGGGGTCTCTTTTTCTTCCGCCCCTTCTCTCCCGGCGTCGGTGGGGACGTCTTCGTCTCGTATAATGCGTCGCTTCGGCATTGTTGCTGACGCTGTCTCTTTCAGTGCCTCTTTTTTGGCTTGGCCCGTTGTCTTGGACTCCGCTCACTCTTTTCCGGTGATCGGGTATTTTGTTGCCCTCGGGCTTGTCGGGCGAGTCGATGCTCGTCTCCGGATTGCGCGCAAAGATACGTTTTCACACGTATGCCGCGCTCGACGCTCCACTCAGGACCACGTCGGGAAGCTTCTTTGCCACTCAGTTCCCAAACTGGTGGTGATGCCGAGAGATGTTTTCTCGGCCGGGTACTCTTCTTGTTGTTGTGCGTGTCTTCACGCGAGCGTACGATCTCGTCGACGACCGTACGGAGCACGTAACTCGTGCTCGTCTTCTTCTCTCGAGCGCCTTGAAGAGCTTCGGGGGTGATCAATCCCCGCGGTAACTACCGGCGGTGCTTGTGCTGTTCCCAACGCTTGGCTTGCGGTTGCGGGTTCGGAGATCTCGCCGATATATAAAAACCTCGTATCCTCCTCCACCTGCGGCAGGAAAGGATTATGCGCACTGACTTCTTACCCTGCTTCGACTGTGCCCTCGACGTCTCGAGGGTGCCGAGCGGGTTGAGGAGCGCTTCCTTCCTGTCGATCAACCTTCAAACTGCCCACGAGCTTCAACCCGAAGACTCGTGAAATGATTTATGGTTGAGATTAGTCGATTTGAAAGAAGTAAACGCCTGGTGGCGTTCCAAATACGTACGTCAGGGGTTGAAGTAGAGTCCAGTAAACAGGAAGTGGGGTAGAGAGCTCGATGGAACTAAGGGTGCGGATGGCGGTGTAAGGGTTACCGCCACAATCGTGGTCTAGCGCGTCCCGCAGGTACGTAGTAATTACATGTTACACTGATGTGTTGCTATGTATCGTCTGTCGTGTGCCGAGGCTAGTGAGGCCCTACATTTATCCAAGTTCCCTGAAACCTACTTATTCTTGCCAGACTCGCGCGGCGAGACGGGCTGGTCTCTCAGTGATCTAACCTAGCGGAATTCTCTGCAGGAAGTCTACATTCATGATCACTTCGCCACTCTACTTGGCAAACTCGTCTTCGTGCAGACAGCTTGCACGTGCAGACAACTTGCCGCCCTGGTTTCTCGCAGGCTCTGGGACGCTGCTCTAGAGGTATGCACTCTCCTACTTATGTGCATGTGCATATGCTCCAACACCTCCTGCGCTGCCTTAGCAAGCCGGAGAATAGAGCGCTTCGTCTTTAGTTCCACCTTAAGGGTAATGCCATCGACGCTAACCGAGTTGGACTATCTGCTGCCATTTCATTCAACCACTTTGCTTGTAAGTCGAGTGAGATCGCAGAAGATAGAGGCAGCTTGATTGCGCTCACGAACCTGTCCTCCACATCGATCATGAATTCTCGCCTTCAGGTAGCACACTACTCTCATGAGAGACCAGCTCCTTCCAGCTCTGAATTTAATGAATGCATTTTCAAGAAAGTACAAGGCGCGTTCGTACGTAACAGCTGTGTTGTCACACGAGAGAGCCCAGACGAGCTGGAGCTCGCACAGAGTCAGCCATACCTTACCCTGCATCAAGACCTGCGAAAACAGTCAAGATAAAAATGAGACAGACGTGAGACAAGAAAAGGCTATTGTAAATCATGTTCAAATGGTAGAACAGAGCAAATAGACACGAGACTGACACACACGTGCAAAAGCATGGCATAAGAGCAGTGTGGTCATCAAAGTGTCCCTCAGTCCAAGGCACCAGCTTGTACTGTGGGAAGTTTCCAAGTGCACTGGGTGTTCATTACCGGCGCGTGCTCAAGAACCTTCGGTGTGACACTCGAGAGAAGAATGGCTGCATGCTGCACGTAGCCAAGACGGAGCTGGGCTGCCGCGAGTAGAGAAATTCCAAGTGCATGACCCGAATCGTCTGCAGCTTGTTCACACAGCACGAGACTCACAAGATACGGCCTCAGGGCGAGGACAGGATCACAGAAACTGCACGAGTCAGCAAGCATGCACCCCCACGCACGGTAAACGACAGCAGAACCATCTAAGCAACCCTGTGATCACACATGTCGTTAGACAGATCACTACATAGTGTTAGGTGTTCATAAAAAAACATGTGACTAAATTGTCGACACCGAGACTTACATATCTACAGCACCTTGATCCTGCACTTAGGAACACAGCATTCGACGGCAGAAAATGCTGCTTCATGTTCCTATTTACCTTTATCTTCATAGTGGCATGACAAGGACTCGAATCGTTTTCTCCGTCACACACCAGGTCAGGGAACTTTGCGCCGTTGAGAATGTACGCGCGCTGAATTGATAACCAATCACTGAGCATGGAGCATAAAAGCTGATGTGGCGATGATATCATGGAATGCGTAAGTCTTCTTTGAGCGCGAGAGATTTTGCCTGGTGTCTGGGAGGGTGCTTTCATATAATCCCTCCGTGTTCGCATAACGCTAGTAGTCTGGTTGCCAAAACCAAACCCTTTTTCCCCAAGATGTCGAGCTAATGCAACTGCAATGGTCAGACATGAAAGTTTGCTATGCCCGCAGCGCTTCCATGCCGAGAGAGTAACAAGATCGCGGAATACGGATTTGTGCCGAATCAACACGGACGGCAGACAAAACGGATGCAACGTCGATGTATGGGTTTCGCGCGTCTGCGATCGCAACACAGCTAATGTACGCATCACCTCGACATCTATCGAGCGCACCGTGTGACTTGAACGGGATCGCCCAGACAAAGAACTGTAAGAGCATTTACATCGCATGAGAGTATAATCAAAGCTGCCCATCGACGCCAAGGCCTTTAACCATGGCCACGCATGCAAGTTCGTTGCCACCCCCGGTTGGTAGCAAACATTCATAACTGAATGTGCGGTATACGGAGGAACACTCGACAAGGCAGCCTGTTGTGAACCTAAGTTGTCTCGCATGTCAAGCGTGGCCGTAGACCGCATGATGTGCACTGGACAGAATCCAGTGTCCAAACGGTGGCTTGCCATGGCAAGTGCCACGGCTGCACGCAGGTCACTCGAAACTATACTTAGATCGCTCAGGTCACACTGATAGTCACAACTGTTGAAGACTCGAGCCGCGCATCGTGTGAGCTTATCACTCTCAGTGGATTGCATCTTACGACACCCAGTGTGTAAGTGATGTGGTACACTGTAAATGTCCCCACCTTGCTTCAGACATGAGGCACCGCATGTGCTAGAGGGATTAATCTTCTGATTAATTCCCATCAAAGCACATTTGTGATGGGCACAAACCAGTTCCAAGTAATGCAGCCATGCTATTGCATATGTTACGCAAGTGTGGTCACGGCGCTGCTGCGCAATTCTCAAGGCTTCCTCCACAGAAATAGCTGCGGCACTGGTGTCGCCAAACCGGAATTGTAAGACAGCCAGGCTCAACGCGGCATACTGTACCATGCCATGATGTTTGCCGTTCAGGTCACATTCCTGGACATGATCATGAAATCTGTGAAGACTATCCACCGAACCTTGAAACTCGCGCTGACTTAAGAAGAACTTAAGTCTTAACAGTTCTGCGTGCGCAGAATCCACTGCCAGGGTCATACCTGTATCTTGTGGATGTCTAACACTGCCGTTTGGATAAAAGAGGGCACAGCTGCCGCGGTTATTGCAGATGTTGATTACACGGTTTGTCTCATTGTCACTTCGAGAGCGCATGTGTGACAATTTGCTCCATGGATGCGATGAACCACCAAATACAAACACATGCAAATCATCATAGCAGTCGGCTAAAGAATCAAACAAGCCTAGGGCATTTCCCAGCGCTCGTCGGATGTAACTGCCAATCTTGCTCGCAGGATCAAGACAGAGCATACCATTGTTTTCACAAAGCCATTTTGTTTGGCCAAGCTCCACGTAAGCATTCGGATATACGCAGCGTCTTAAGTCATGAAGCACATCGAGGATGGCATGTGGTGACTCACAAAGTTGGCGCAAAACTGCACGGATCCAATATTCAACTGCAACGCAAGTAACAGAGGTCTCTTTATCGAAATCTGATGTACATCCATCAGGAAAGCCATCCATCTGCGCTTCTCTTAGTTCCACCAGAAAAATATCAAGGGATGGACAACCTACTGCCCTACAGGGTACACGGCGTACATGTGAATTTATCCTTCGTAACAGCCACTTAAGCAACCTTCGAGCACACTCGGAACGAAGTTCTGGCATTTGACGCAACAATCCTGCGAGTCGATGCTTCCTATCGTGATTGCAAATCAATTGACCGGGGGAGATTGAAGTTCGAGTCAACTCGAGCAGGAGGACCATGGTGACCGCGTGTGGTCTTTCCATTTCGCGCTTTGTTATTAGGCCCTAAACAAGTGCAGGCCAGTGCACGCGCACTACATACTGAACATTCATGATTTGACGCACTTTTCCAGCCTCTGAGAGGAATTCTCTAGAAATGTCTGGAAACTTCATTTCCAGAAGTTTCCATCTTCTTTTCCGCGCGAGTCATAACTCGCGTTGGGGCGCAGACAAAGGTGTGTGGGAACTCGGAGAAGGAATGGTGTGATGCTAGGGCGGTGATGGGAGAAGGGTCGTAGCCCGTGGAGTGCACCATCACGCGGGTGGAGGCGGAAATCGGGGGGACAGCGACTTTCGAACGATGATGAAGATCGGGCAGGAGGGCCCGATGATCGGGCGGCAGAAGCCGCGGGAGGGGCATGTTCAGGGATGGGGTTGCCGGGGCCGTCATGGCCGTAGGTGGCATGGTCTTGTGGAAAGGAGTGGTTGTCGTGGCGAGTAGATGGGAGCGGGTGATGGGGAACTTGAGAAGGAAATGGTGGAGAGGGAGTCGCCGAAAATAGGGAGGAAGGCTCCAGTGAAGGAGGTGGAGCCTCCGGTGGCGTTGGTGGAGTGAAGGGGGTAATGAAGAGTGGTAGTGGAGTGTTCAACATCGCTGGTGTGATATTCGAACAAGGTGGAGTGTCATCGTGGAGATTCGAACAAGGTGGAGTGTCATCATGGAGATGGGGAGTGCCAGGTTGTGGAGTAACTTTGGCTATACCGGGGTCTGGAGTGACGGCTGTGGGGGCCGAGACTTTGACGTGGGGTGTTTGACATCCGGCGGGGTGGATGGCAGAAGGTGGAGGTTGTCCATGTTCGAGAACGAGTTGTGGCGGCAACTCCTGACCGCTAAGGCTTACCCTCCCTTTCTCGAGGCTTGATGCCCGTTCAACGGGACGCCTTTCCCCACCTTCCTAGTGACATCATACCTCTCTCTTGTGAGAAGCATTCTTGTAGTATTCTTGCAGCATTCTTGCTATCATGTACCATCTCTCCATCTTGTTGAGAGGCTTGGTGAGCGTGAGCAAGGTGTGTGGCGAGCATATCCGACCCCGAGTCTATGTTTTCCTCGTTCAGTGGGGTCTAGGACGAGTCGGTGAGTGCCCCCTTTGTCACCAGGGGGTCGGGAGTGGTTTTTCTGTGCCGCCATACGTGGTGGAGTACACGAGATCGTGCGACTACATCGGTCGCCGACGAACGAGTGCTGCCGTACGTATTGTATTACGTGGTCCGGATTTGTACGTGTGCCCTGATCAAGCACGCGGAGTTCCAGTGGACCGGTTTGCGTTGAGAATATACGCGAACTTTATTGTGTTCGTGCGTTCCGAGAGACGACGAACACGCGTGCGAGTTGGAAATCGCAGCGCATTCTCCCGGGAATTGATTTTGGTAGAGCTGAACGGCGGAAGCTGTTAGCGAGTGGGATCGCTACCCACGGGCATTTTGGGGCATTTTGGATTGCCAGCGGATTGGAATTCCGTGAGTGCTGTTTTTACAGCGACAGATAGCGTTGTTGGGATCAACGTGCATTACTTCGAGTGATCGGATCCGGACGTGTTTCGAGATTCTCATCGACATTTGATATAGTATGGATACAGACGCAGACGTGCGTGAGGCAGAGTCTCCTCCAGTTCTTCCCGCCGCCCCTGAGATAGGCCGCGAGGAAGGTGAATTAAGAGAGGCCGAGGCAGTCGACGTTGCTGACTTGCCCCCTGACGTGCCTCCGGATACTGCCATTTTTCGCCGCTGAGTCCAACGACCCCGGACCGTGGCGAGCGTGTTACGATTGAGCGCGGATCTGCAGCCCGAAGTCGACTTCATGAAGACCTCGAGCGGAGACGTCACGAAAATGAACGATTAGCTGAGCGTTTTTGCCCGTGAAAGCCTGACGCGAAAGAGGAAGCGGCTCGACGGGAAGTTGACATGCTCAATGACGCATTGCAGCAAGAGATTGAGACATCGAAGACCCTACGTGAAGAGGTTGAACGATTTCGTCGTGAACGAGATGAATTGTTAGCCGAACGTACGCGTCGTGAGAGTAGCCGCGAACGACCCGTGAGTCGACCCAAACCGGAAACGCCCGTGAGGCTGCCTGAACCGGAAAGGAACACTGAAACGGGGAATGAACATCCGCCCCGAGTCGACACGGAGACTGAGGGTAGGGCGGAAGCTGAGGATGAAGGTACGAAAATTTTGCGGGGATTATCGCGGGGAATAACGCAGACGGTTGCGGATCCCTTCGAAAAGGCCAACTTGAGCCGATCCCGTCGCCCCACTTCCAGTTTGAAGCCTGACAACTTCAAACTCGTCATCGACGGCCGAGATCAACGGCAATTCAATTTGGATCAACGGCAATTCAATTTGGATTCGGCAGCGGTGATGCATACTTTAGCGGAAAACCATTACTCGGTCGAGAAATTACGTTACTTATTACCGGTGCATCTACGGGACACCGTTGCACCAATTTTTGAGGAACACTTGCGGAAATATGAGGAGCTCTGCGATGAGCTACCGCACGGTCCGTCGTTTTACTTGAAATTTGATGCTGACGATGAAGAGCATGGAGCCTCGGTTCGTCGCATCCGTCGTCTTAATAAGACGTATTGCGCTAAAATTCTGGATTACTTTAGATCGACTTGCCGACCTCCGAGCACGCAGCAGGAGCTGCTCGGCAAGCTGCGGAAGGTCACCCAGGCTTCAGTTCCGAAGAAGACTGGGGAGTGGCACGTGCAGACGTATTGTACCAAATTTCAATCGGAGGCCTTGGCTTTTTTTTCCGTATCCAGCCGCACGATGGATGATGTCGATATCCTCGACAAGCTTATCAGTGGGTTGACATCCAAGGAGTTGAGGACCCGTGTGCGGACTATGAGGGGCGGACATCCTGATAGTTACTTGACTTTTAAGTCGATGGTGTTGCTTATTACGCGGCTCGAGAACGACTTGCGAAAGTTGATGGAGGAGGAGAAGGACCAAGGCCCTCCTAATCCGAAATCGAATAAACCGCCGCGAGGGCGGGGAGGTCGAGCTATGGCCTCCGATCAACAAGCCAAGCAAGATGCGGATAAGCCGTCTGGGAATACGGATCCGCTGATCTTACGAGATCCTTCTTGGTGGTGCAAGAAGACGTGCAAGGACTGCGGATTCTTCTGGACCATCCATGATGAAGATGAACACGGAAATCGCGTGGTTTGCAACCGCGATCCGGACCGTTATTACTGTGCGATGTGGAAGCGCATTCGAATGCAGAAGAAGCAACCCATATCGCGTTCCGATTGGGAGAAGCGTGATGATGCATCTCATGCGAACGCCACGCGCGGATCGGAGCCTTCTAATGAAATTCAAACGGCCCTCACCGAGCTTGGAACCACAATGGCGACCATGGTGAGCGAGGTCAGAGGCATCAAGGATAGCAAATCGTCTTCTACACGACAGCGAGACGGACGATCACCTTCTAGACGATCGTCGCGCCGACATCGAAGCAAGAGCCCTGATCGAAAGGCCAGTACTCCTCAAAACAGCCCGAGTCCCCGCCGTCGCCGCCATAGCCGGAGCTCTAGTAGCAATTCGCGCCGGCGCAGACGTCATCGACAGCGCGATGACGAATATGACGGAGGCCGATATCAGGATAGTTCGAGACATTCGAGCGCAACTTTCGCGTTCCGATCTTTATGCGACGCGCCGCCATCGTCGGGAGTTGTCTTTTACCCGACGGCGCGCCCCGCCCGAGTCTCCGATGATGTTGCCGATGTCGCTGTGACTAGCAGCAATCGCTTGCAACAGGAGCAAAATACCACCAACGCTCGGATCGTTCGGTAGCCTTCTACATCGTATGTGGAAGCAATATCAGATGCCACTTTGGATTCTCTGTGGGGAGACTCAGATTCGGAGACCGACGAACCCATGCCGCAGGTTCCAGTGTCCCCCCATTCGTCAATGTGCATGTCTTGCGGGGCAGTTCACGATGATGACGGTAGACCTTTTGAGTTGACGTCGGGGACGACGTCTTTTCCTACGCCCCCCCCGAGACCGTTTTAGCTGATACCGTTTTAGCCGATGTTGAGACCGTTTCGATGTTTTAGCGATACAGTTTTGGTCGCAGCAGAGCAGACCACAGCGGCGCAGATGGAGGAGAAGTTGACGGGAATGTCCGATTTGATGGACGAGAAACGACGATTGCCAGAAGAGATAAAGGAGGAAATATATGTGCCTCCGTTTGAGAAGTGTCAGAATTTGTTGTCAGCGAAACTGGGGAATGAGGAAGCAGCCGAAGCGGCGAGCGCCAATGTATATTCATAGGCGAGATGTGGAACGCCAGATATGGCATCGGTGACGATGCAGATGCCGGGCGATGCGAAACCGGAGATACGATGTCATCACACTGCACTTTCGCCGAGCGATGGGGAAAAGATCGAGCAAGACCTCGTCACCATCGGTTGTTTGGACCCTGGTACACTTACGTTTATAAATGGTCATATTTATAGACGACGAGACGGGCCGAAGTTCGCAACGACTTTAGGCGTGGATGGAATGGCTGATGTCTCCTATATTTGTCGTGGGATGGTCGAAAAACTGGCAAAGGATAGCATCATCCTTGACCGGGGCGATCTTCCAGTCGAGCGCACCCTGTACGGGTCAGGATTGAACAAGACGACTATCCACAAATGGGTCGCATTGCGGATTGCGCTTGCGGACGACGTGGCCGTTCCAGTTGTTGCTATTGTGGCCGATACTAATCATCTATTTTTGCTGGGAGCGCGCGATATTCGGGTGTTGGGAGCCATAGTGGACTACCCGCGAAATCGCATTGCGTTTCTCCGCACACAAGTCGCTTATGGGCGCAAGAAGTTAAAGGTGCAGGATCGACGAGTCGATTCTCCGATTTTGACGTTCAGAACAACTTATGACGAGCGCAATCCCGTGGTAGTTCAGGTTTATGGGCAACAGCACCATGCGATGCAAAAGAGCCTGAGCACAGTTGAGAGCCGAGTCTACGCTCGCTTGTGCAAGATTAAAGACCTCCAGCGTCCACCGCCGAAACGAGCGGGAGCTTCGACGACTTGGGGAGTCCCTCCAGTTACGCCTTCTCAAAGTTCGAACAGCGATGCCTATGAAGTGATAGCCTATGCTGCGCGCACGATGAAGGTCGAGCCTGGGCGCACCTACTGCGTGCCAGTCGCTCTTTCAGAGCCCATGGAAACCGGGCAAGTTTTCGTTGCTACGTCTTCTGGGTACGAGCAACTCGGGGTAGTCGATGGAATGTGTTCTTCTCCTGAGGATCATGATAAGTTCGCAGCTCGAGTGGCGATATCCTCTACCCAGGATGTGCCGACCGTGATTACTCAAGGTGAAGTCCTTGCTTTGGGCGATATTGTTCGTTTTGATGACGAGCTGAATGCTGAGACGGTCGACGATTTAACGAAGGATGGTGAAGCCGAATCTAACAAGGCTAACCTATCATTCACTGTTTCGGTCGCAAGCCATCTGACTCAAGGCGATGCGGCTCCCGAACCGATGCTTTTGAGCTCGGTGCAGAAGGCGTCTCCTTCTGCCGATAAGAAGAAGAATTCTCGTCAAGAATCGCTCGGTAACGACGATTTCGACCGACGAACTGACGAGGAGGAAAAGAAATGCCGAGAAGTTACAGAAGGCGAGATTCGCCGAAGGTTTGAAAAGGTCCACTGGGTGCCGATCACGTATCGCAAGGTTGTGATGCTCTTTAGCGGCGCCGGAGGAAGTACTTTAGGACTGCAACGAGCGAACGAGTTGTGCGGGACGTCGTTTCGAGTCGTCCTTGCTCTTGACTCTTCAACAGCTGCCAACAAGGTTCATCAGAAGAATTTTCCGAAGATACCTGTGGTTCAGCACACGCTCTGCGGACGATATGACTCGACCCTCCGATTGATCAAGGCTTATTTGCCTGAAGCGGAATGGTCATCGTCGATGTGTATAGCGTCTCCACCCTGCGTTCATTCAGCACTCTGCAACTTGACATCCAGAGATGTTGGCAGGGGTGTTACGGCCACTAATTGGACGATGAAGCTGTGCAAAATGGCTGGCTTCATGATGTGGCTGATTGAACAGGAGGCGTCCATTATTTCTTATATAGCGCGCTTACACCCTTACGTGTACGTCGTCAATTTTCATGATATCACGCCCACTCTGATGAGCTCTCGCGTGCGATTGTTGGTTTCCAGTCACCCACTGCACTTGCAAGAGGCTCCGAAGACATGTGTGAACATGCAACAAAATTTGCTGCAGCTTTAGGTTATGCTCATGAACGCCACCTGCTCCAGCTGAATAATCTCGGCTCGTCCCGAGAAGCAACAGATACGGCTTACACCGTTACGCGAGTTCCTCTTCGTTTGGGACCGCATCGCTCGGACACTCAGCCTTTGACTCTCGAGATGACGGCCGAGTTGCTCACGATGCCGGTGGACCATGATTGGGCTAGCTTGTCTAAGACAGATTCGTTCAAACATTTAGCGTCTGTCGTCCCTCCAGACACTCTTGCGATTTTAGCAGTCGATCTGCACAACTCCGTGACCAGAGGTTTCCGCCAAAGTGGCGAAGTCCTGCCGACCGCGTTGAGCCCGACAGATCGATCCTTTGAGCAGTATTTGCGAATCTCCGACACCACCTTTCGTCACGTACAGATTCCGCTGTTAAATACGCGTACTCGTGTCGTTAAGTGGGTGTCAAAAGATGATCTCCAGGATCCCACTAAATGGGAACCGCCAGAAGTCCCTATGCTTCCGCTTCCAACAGATGCGCCGGGGACGGCTCATGCTTTTCTGCTGGGCACCCCCGACAATCAAAAGTGGACGTTCCGCCGGATCCTGAACCTGAACAGGAGCCGAAAGTAAGGAGCGAGCCGAATGTGCGCGTCAAAGGTGAAAAGATCAATAAGAGCCACCCTGAGGTGAGGTTCAAATACGAAGAAAAGTTCGATGTGCCATGGAAGGATGCGCCGCGCGATGCGGACGGTGTACCGTTACCGCAGACTCCTGAGCACGTCAAGGACAATGAGGCGATGAAAGTCGTAATTCCGACGAAGGAAGAAGTCGAAAAGGTTGTTCGAGAACTGGGAATTCCCGACAACCCGCATCTGGATGATGATGCGAAGATGATGTTGAGCCACTGCGTGCAATACGCGTGGGCTTTTTTTGATCCGATTATGAGACCCGTGGACTCGCCACCGGTTTCTCTACGATTTAAAGACGCAAACCCACGACCGATCAAGATGACGCCTTATAGGTTGACGCCAGCAAAGCTCGAGTGTCTCAGAAAGCAGATCACTGAGTGGTGTCGCGATGGAGTCATCCGACCGGCGAACTCTCCGTGGGGATTCCCTGTACTGATGCTGCCTAAGAAGGGAGCAGAGGCCGGGACGTCGAATGCTTTTCGTGCTGCAGTTGACTTGCGTCAGCTCAATGATCAGCTGGTCAATGACAGTTGGCCGAATATTCGTCAAGATGATGCTTTGGCTTTTCTTGCCATGCGCCGTTGGCGGACGTGCATTGATATTCGATCGGGTTATCATAACCTACGTTTGGACGCCGGCGCTCAGGACGCCGTTACGATGGTTAGTCCACTTGGGGCCCGTAGTTTCTTGCGCTTGCCTCTGGGAGTAAAAACAGCCGGAGCTCTCTTTTGTAAGCAGATGGCTAGCGATTTGTCCACATGGATGTATAAGGACTTGGTCGCGTTTGTCGACGATATTATGATGGGATCGGATGAACTCCACCGACATTTACAAGTATTGATTGAAGTGTTGTGCCATTTAGTGCAGCGAGGATATAGTGGACGAACTTCGAAGTTCCATCTCCTCGAGGATGAAATCGAGTTTTTGGGACACATTTCGACTCCGGAAGGCTTGAAGCCGAATCCCAAGACGTTAGAAGCGTTGCAGCAGATGCCGATTCCCGGTACGTTGCCTAACACGTCCCCGAAGACCCAGATTCGATCTTTCATCGGCACGAGAAACTATTGCCGCCGATATGTGAAGAATTGTTCGAAGATTGTGGAGCCGCTGTGGAGAGATTTGACCCACTCCGGGTACATGGTAGAGACTGCGTGCAGTCTTAGGCGTGTACAGACCATTCCGCTTGTCACATGCTACTACACAAGGTAGGGATTTGGGCCCTAACTCCTTAAGGACATTAGGTCCCATAGAAGCGCTTACACTGACAACGGGGAACGAAGTCTCTGTTAATTAAACAGAAAACCCCGTACCCGACGGTACGCACCTGGAGGCCTACTCCATGTTGGAAAAGAGCTTCAGACTGGGTTCTTCATATTCATGAAATAAAAAGGGCGGAAGGGTAAGGAAGGAAAGAAATCGGGAAAGCCGTATTACGGAGAGAAAACCCTCGTGTAGAGATAGGTGTGAAAATGTTCCAGTGTCGCACACATAACAGTGTAGCTCTCTGGACCCCCTCAACGTGTGGAAACGGTTTATGCATTTCAGACGTTCTTGAGGCGGAACTTGTGCAATATACATGAAAACAGTGGACAATGGAACAAACAACAACAGAACAGGACAAATACAGCAGAGGACGGGATTATGGTGTCCTGATCCATCTGAAGACTTGACAAGATGTTGTCTAATAGAGACACATGCTTGATGTTCTCAATCACTTGAGTGTTTAGATTTTCGTAAGTCTCTTGCATCTGTGTGAGAGATGTTAATGCAAGCGATAGTTGTTGATCTCGCGCCATCAATGGCTGTTCGGTATTAGTGAGACGTTAGGATAAAGACCGAACGTCTTCTTTTAATTGATGTAAAGATTCAGCCATATTGTCGTTAGCTTTATCTGGCGTGGGTTCGGCGGGTGGATTGTCGATCGGCGCTGGTGAAACATCTTCAGAAGAAGCATAATCTGAAAAGACATCAATTATGTCCGAAGGGTAGCCAACCTGGATTAGCACATTTTTAAAGGCAGTTTGCTGTACAGGTGATAGTTGACGAACATAATTAAGCATTGGCGGTAACGTCTCGGAGGAGATTGCGTTAAATTGGTGGGAAACATCATTAACGAAGCGTTCGACAAGCACGTTAAGTAGCTCATCCGGGTTGGTTACTACACATGCTTTATCTTCAACAGAATGTAACAAAGACCAAGCTGCTACAAGAATCTCCAGATTTACACTTGAGATAAAGGGCAGCGGAAGTAAAAGCATGGTGCTATCGTCAAGGTTAACAATGATTTTAGAGGCATCAACTTCAAGGGATGTCGCAGTCTGCATGATTGCCTCTTTGAGCTGCTTATTAATAGCAACTGACTTTCCAAGGCGGAGGATTATAGCTCTAGTGTGAGCAGCCGGATCATTAAAACAAGACAGTTGGAATGGCTGCTGGCTGTTGCGAATTAAGGCTATCCCATGGTTGTGGCCGATCGCACAGCGCACAAATCAACAAAAAGAAAGGGCGCGGTACGTCAAAGCAGTGGGGTGCGTGTTGCTCAGACGCGAGATGATCCTCCATAATTTGGCGAATCCTGTCAGTTTTAAGTTCATCTTCCTTACAGATGATGAGCACGACTGGTGTGCCCGGCATATCAGTTTTATTGTAGCACTTTGTACACGTCACATGTACTTTGACAACCCCTTTAATGGGTGGGAAGCGATGAAGACGTATTCCCTCGTTAGGAGATATAGCGGGGGCGTTTCGAATACGCTTATTTTTGACACACAGCAATGAACTGAGATATTGTACATTATCTACAAACTCTGTCTGTTGTGCTTCCGTAAGCAGCTGCTGCAAAGACTTAAGCCAGCACTGGGGGTCCTTGTGTTGCGGAATAAGAAAGTTGGGTGGCGATGAACCAAGAGCAGTAACGTTCCCGGACATCATCGCTAATATGTCAAACTTAGCGTGTTTGAGCAGAAAATACTCGGAATTTGCTGCTTGCGATTTAGACTGTTGTTGGGCAGTTGCCTTGGGCGCCTTGGGCGTCACGGGCGTATATTGATGTCCTTGCGCCACCGACAACTAGGTTTGATGTTTCCGATTAGGGGAACTAGTCGGTGCAACGCTTGGAGTTAGAGCATTAAAAGGTGGAGACAGTGACAGTACACCACCACCGCGACCACGGTTCAGGGTAGAGTGGCGTCGGCTCGCAGCATCTTTGTTTTTAGTGGGATTCATCATGAGAGGAATCTCCACATCACATTTTATGTAGCATTTCACATTTTAGCAAGCCAGTATCCTGCGCATAGCAGGGTTAGTTTAAAGTCACTTCGGGCATAATGAAGGGTAATGATTAACCATCTTGTTGAGCTATGGGTTGTTGTAAGCCGAGTAACACGCGAAATCTGCTGAAGAGCGGAGCTCCAAAGGGTTTGGTAAATCCATCGGCGATATTGTGGGTACCGGAAACATGATGTAGGCGTATTCGTTTTAACTGTACGTAGTCGCGTATACGGAACCAGCGTGTGCTGATAGCTTTAGCCTTAGTCGCGCTATCGGGGTTATTTGATATATGAATAACAGAGGCCGAATCTCCAAGTATAGGACTGTTACGTATGAACGACATGTCCGATGGGAGGGGATTGTCGTGAGCATCATAATCTAGTCGCAGATCCCTGAAGGTTGGCGGAGATAGAAGTGGGGATTTATAACGAATGCCATTTCCGTTAGCAATTTGCGCAACCAAACCACATCATCGGCACACATATTAAGGGCGATAAGTTCACTCTCATGCGTAGAAGTAGCTGTAATAGGTTGTAGCTTAGACTTACAAGTGATGAGAGAACCAAACAAAAAGATAGCGCAACCGGTTGTAGATTTGCGGTCTTGTTCATAAGAGTGTGCATTATCGGCATCAACGAATGCGACCAATGGATCAAAATTACCTGAATTAACTTGTTCTTTAGTGTAATCCAACATGGTGGCCATGTCAGTACGATTACCGACAAGAAGTCGAAGATGGTCCATTAGAGCGGAAGAGCCAGAGTAGTACCAGAGGCGAAGATTGCGATTTTCGCTCTTGCGCGAGTAGCGGAGCGTTCCTGTTGGTACTTGAACATGTAGAAATACTGGATTATGCATTCCTCGAGAGCAACGACTAAGGCTTTGGGATAAATCAGGGCGACAAGCTAATTGGACAAAAGTAAGTTTGCCGAGTAAGGTAGAGAAGGTATGAAGAATAAACTTGTCCATATCAGAAGATGGCTCTCCAGTTTTATACGTGGTTGATGGTGACATCGGTGTAGAAGTGGGACGTAACTGCATTAAAATGGGGTACTCTTCGAACAATGCGTCAAGTTTAGCCTGACAATCCAGTGATATAGAGCCATCTGTTTTACGCGTTATGCGCATGCCTAGGAGAGTATGGACTTCCTCGAAGGTGTCGACTGAGTATTCCTTTTTCAGGGCTTGCTGGAGCTCACGACGTAGAGTTTCCGAAGTACAAGTAATGACGACGTCGTCTACTGAGAGCGTGCAAATTCGAAATGTAGCGTCAGCTTGGACTTTAGCGTAAATGCATCTGTCTGTTCGAAATCGTGTGTAGCCTAATGAATCAAAGAAGCTGTTTATGGTTTGATTCCAAAGGGCAGGGCTCTGACGCAATCTATAGAGAGATTTAAGTAGCTTTGGAAGACGGCGGCCTTGGTATTTAGTATCTTCGGGATCGAGAAGGTAAATGCCTTTTGGCAGTTTAACATAGACATGCGAATCGATGGGAGCTTGAACAAAAGCGTTGGGGACGTCGACATGATAGACGGGAAGTCGCAGATGAGCTGCTAGCGCCAAAACACAACGGATGCCGGTAAGCTGCGCCATAGGGCTGAATGTGTTGAAGAAATCGGTGCCCAGAGAGGCTAAGAATCCTCGTAGTACCAGGCGTGCTTTATGTTTAATGTACTGACCAGCAGCGTTGGTTTTTATACATAGGACGAGACGGGTATCAATAGGCTTCGAGTTGACCATTGGCAGCGCTAGTTTAAAGCAGCCAAACTCAACAATGTCAAAAATCTCATTGGAGATGGCAGCAACATAAGCTTTGCGATCAGCGTCTGAGTGACCTTTGAGGCAGGTCAACTCATATTCATCAATTTTGATATCTTTGGCTTGAATCTTGTATTCGTCCGAACCAACCGTGCTGGGGTCATGAGTCGTCGTCAGATAAGTAATTGCGTAGGAAGCGACATTATCGAGCAGATGATCGTGATCGGGATCTTCGATGAGTTGAACGACTAGTAGAGGAGCATCACCAAGGTGGGCTTCGATGTAATGCGATTGCACGGTGATATAGTCTTCGATGGCGGAGAGATGAGGTTAGGAAGCACCATAAGAAGCGTCATTATGATCCAAAATGGAGTGGGGCGTGAACAAAGCATAAGCATATTGAGAGGGAGGAACTTGAAAGGCGTGAGCATGTTCAGAAATTAAATGAACGAGAGAGCTCGAGGAAGGTGAAAGTCTGCAAGGTTGACGTCGTCGTAGAGTGAACATGAGGAGCATCAGGCGATGGGTGGCTATGGCTCCTATGACACATAACAGAAGAGGACTGTGAAATCGCTTGGTGCACAATGGTGATGAAGGGATGGTGTAAATTACCCCTGGAGGTATAGCCGTCCAGTGGATGCCATGAGCGATAAGAAGGATGAGGGTGGGGTCGCAGAATGTTATGTACTGCTTGTGAGAGGTCATACTTGAAGTCGGCAAGCGTACCACCGGCTTGTTTATAAGCGGCAACAGTAGGCAAAGCAGCAATACGAGTAAGAACATCCTTGAGATTGGTTTTGCGGACGGGCTGATGGTGATGAGGACCACGGTTGAGACAGAGGACATCCTGGGAATAGAGAGACCGATAATATGGTAAAAGTGGCAGGTGTCGGGAGACACCTCGGAGATGTCAGTGTGGTGGCGGAAGTAGCGGGCGCAGGCGCAGCTGGGGAGCAAATGGGAGCGGGACAAGGAGCATGGAGATGAGAAGAAGTCCCCCTCTCATGGTCAGTGTCAGTAGCATAGCATTCCCCATCTGCGCCGCATCAGTGGGGGTGCTGTGAACAGAGAAGGGAATGTCGGGTGAAGGTGCGGGCGGTGGATGTTGTTCATAATCAGGAGGAGATTTAGAAGTAAGGTGAGGAAAGTCAGTTTAGAGGAACACGGACTTGGCCGTTTTCAGGATTAAGGACAACATCGGCTTAAAAGGATTTAACTAGCTTAAACTTAAACCACATAAGACCTGTATCGAGATGGGAGCCAGGCCGGACCGCAGGTTGCCAAACGCAATCACAGAGGAAAATTCACGCAGTTGTTGGGCACATTGCGGGGCGATGGGGGACGAACTTGTTGGGGGTGGACTTTCAATGCCGACGGTCTTGTGAGAGGTCTACGAAGCGTATAACAGCCCACGGGTAGTGTGGTGCCGGATCGACCTTCCGTCTTAAGCATATGCTAAATGATTACATGGGGTGTTATTAAAAGGGTTTTAATGTTAGCACCACATAAGTAGATGTAGGGACGGCATCGGGGTTCAATATTTATGAAATTCGTTAGGTTCCAAATGCAAATAACAAACAGAACCAAAAGGTTTGAGTAGTCTTGTTGGGAACTTACTTGGTCTAACAAAACTTGTTGGGGGCTTAGGACTTTATTATAAATACGTTCGAAGGAAACGTTAGGAGAGAGATTATACGATTGGATAGGCATGATAACAGCCCACGGGTAGTGTTGTGCCGGATCTGTTAGGGGTGACCTTTATAGGATACATTAAGCATATGCCTGAGTTCGTGTAGACGCGGCAGTGGCTATGTGACCAACAGCGGCTTCGACTTCATGATTAAAGACATGTAATTAAGAGGGGAACGCGGGGACATATTAATACCATGTTCCACACGGAAGGGGGTTGTAACATCTGGGATAAATAGGGTTTAAAGGAATCACAATAAATTTGTTTTAGTTGTACATGAACACAATAGAGCAAAAATTACGAACAAACTCAAGGGCGTTACAAAATTCGCTGGAGTTGGTGCTACGACGAAAGTACACTAACAGAAATTTAGAAATGAGGCACTTGAAAACAATGATATGTCGAAAGGATCCCCATTCCGAGAGCACAGAGACGTAACCACCGTCACATGCCCAGCTTCACCAGGTTAAAAATTTTCGAATGATGGTTGCTGATAAGGTGGTGTGGA